>OZ026618.1:90705627-90788127 GCA_964020975.1 Hermodice carunculata | reverse complement strand
GATGGGTGACCTTGACCTATTTTTCAAGGTCACATGGGCATGTCGTATAAAATTGACGCGGACGCAATAACTCCATTAAGATTTGATTTAAAATGTTGAAATTTTGCATGATTATGAACCATGATCTGAACTAGATTGAGATTGTAGATGGGCGACTTTGACTTATTTTCAAGGTCACATAGCCACTTTTAAAAATCATTGCAGATGCGCTCGGGAAATATTTCACTTAAAGAGGTTGATATTTTGTGTCATTATGTTTCTATGTAAGATTTTTGTAAGACTTTGCTTGTAACTGCAGATATATAACCTTGACCTATTTTTCAAGGTCACGTGGGCATTTCGTCTAAAATCAATGTGGACGGGATAACTTAAGAAAGATTTGACTTTGGAAGTTGACATTTTATGTCAAGATGTTTCTACATATGATCTTGCTTAGGATTGCAGAGGGGTGACCTTGACATATTTTTCAAGGTCACGTGGGCATGTCATCTAAAATTGACATGCATGCAACAAATCTGCAAGGATTTGACATAGGAGGTTGGTTTTTTGCATGTTTATGTACCATAATACCTACTAGGTTGGGATTATAGATGGGTGACCTTGACCTATTTTTAAGGTCACTTGTCCACTTTTTAAAAAACCATTGCAGATGCATTCGAGAAAGATTTGTCTTAAAGAGGTTGACATTTTGTGTGATTATGTTCGTTTATCAGACTTTTGTAAGACCTTGCTTGTATCTGCAAATGTATGATCTTGACCTATTTTTCAAGGTCACGTGGGTATTTCGACAAAAATTACCGTTTTGAAATGTCAATAAAGTGTGTACCTTCACCATATCTGCAGATCATTAGGATCGGTATACCTACTCATAAAAAATAGGGTGACAATAGTAAGGGCGCACTTGGAGACATTTGATTTTCTGTTGGAAAATTAGCCTCTCCTAATTTAATTTGAGTTACATATACAACAATTCGGGATGTTACAGGAATCTTCATACTGAATTATATATCTCTTCTTCCCATAGTTTGATTAGCCAAAATAACTATGTGTATATACCTTCTGTTTAATACTTTCGGGAGTTGAATTAAGAAGCTCTGTTATTTCATGCCGCCAACATTTTGTAGCAAAGACACGTTTTGTTTGAGTGACAAAAGATTGCTGTCGTCTGATATTGTGATCATGTATTTGAGAAGTTGACATGATGGGCATTCTATCAAAATAAAGAGGGAGCTGGTTGTTTTGAAATTTATAATAGAATTTTAAAATTTGCAATTTGTATTTGTCTTCCTACTTCAACAAGTTTCTAGTTTTGGATATAGGATCTGTGTGGCCATTATATTTACTATGTTTTATATTTCGGATGGCCATTTTTTTAAAGTCTAATTAACCTATCAAGTTTATTGTCCCAGACAAGAAGGCAATATGTCAATCTAGAGGGAATCAGGGATGTACAGATTATTTGAAGTATATGTAAAGGAAGAAATTTTTTCAGTTTATTCATAATACCTATTGTGTGTGAGATTTTTTATGAAACTTTTTGAATGTGATTATCCCAAGCTAAATGACTATCAAGCAACAAGCCAAGAAAATTAACTTTATTGACATTTTCTATTGTAACATCATCAATATTAAAGACAGGGATTGTGATGTCTCTTTGAGGCTTATGAAAGACCATAAACTTAGTTTTCCTTATGTTAAGAGATAATTTATTTACCTTTTGCCAGGTACTCACTTTTTAGGTTCATTACTAATGAGCAAAGAGGCCTCATTATTTCATCCAGATAATAGAACAGGTCTAACAGCAGTACACAAAGTAGTGTCATCTGCGTAGATGATAAATTGTAAAAGAGTGGATGCATGAACGATGTCATTTATATGAATTAGGAAAAGTAGTGGACCTAATATAGGTCCTTGGGGTACTCATGTATGTATTGTTAAGGATTCGGATTGAATTTGGTCAAAAACTACAAATTGTTTTCTGTCTGTTCAATAACTTTTAAACTAATTTAAGTCAGTGTCCTTAATACCACAATATCTTTATTTATACGATGAAAGGTCATGATTTGATATATCAAAGGCTTTAGAGAAGTCCACAAAAATATTTATTGGAACCTCTCCTCTATCCATATCTAGAATTATTCGATCGACAAATTCAAGAGCTGCAAGTTCTGTGGAATGATTTTCACAAAAGCCATATTGACTTTTATCTAATAGGTTCAAGTTTTTAAAGCAATCATAAATCTGATTATACATCACCCTGTCGAAAATTTTAGAAATGGCAGGCAGGACTGATATTGGCCTGTAATTGTCAAGAACAGTTGGATAATCTTTTTATTTAAATGGGGACAAATTTGGATATTTTTAAGTTATCAGGAAATATACCAGTCGTCGGTGACTTGTTAATTATAAATATAACTGGTTTATACATCTCTGTATCTATTTGCGTTAGTAAATTCATTGATAATCGGTCATGACCAAAACTATGTTTTGGTTTGAGCAAATAAATAATTTCCAATATTTTATCCTCCGGAACGAGGTAAAATTGAAAATTAGGAGGCACAGGGTTTCTCGAGTAACTTTTAAAGGAACAGTTATCAGGTGTGGTAACATGTGATGCTAAGTTTGGCAGAATTTCAACAAAATCTTTATAAAACCTATTTGAAATTTGTGATTTATCCGTCACATACTCATCATTTATTAAAATGTATCAGGAAAATTTCGTTTCTTTTTGAGTCTGTTTAAAATATCATTTATAGTCAACCATGTATTTCTAATATCATTTTTATATTTGTTGAAGCAGGATTTGAAATAGTTCTTTTTCCCTTCATGAATTTTTTTTTTCTTCAAAATTCTATTATAGGTTTTTAAATTAGTTGAACGAATTTCGTATTCATCTCTAACATATGGGACTTCTTTAAGATATTTATACATACGATCTCCACATGTTATGGAACGTTTAATTCCTTGGGTTATCCAAAAATTCTTTTTATGCTTATGTTTTCTGTATTTTTTCGTTTTAATCGGTAAATGGTTATTCGTAACTAAAGAAATAACATTTTGCAAAAGGGAATACGAGGCATTTCGATCCGTTTTAAGATCCTGACTAAGATGCTTATATATATGTGCAACATATATTTCCTTTATAAAATTATTTAAAGCGTTGGAATGCCACTCATAAGTCCGAATATATTTAGGTACAGATTTGTAGTTATTTTGAAAAGTATCCAAACAAAGAAAATAAGGGAAGTGATCCAAAATTCGTGATATCAAAATTCCAGAATTTGATCTTGTTATATTAGAATCAATTAGTTTCAATAGAAAATCATCAAAGTTTGTTCCTTTACGCTGAGACAGCCTAGTCGGCAGCGTAATTTGTGGGAAGAAACTCATAGTAGTAATCATATAAAAAAAAAAATAAATAACTAAAAACAAATTTTATTTTTCCATTTGTGGACTTGACACTCCATCAGTTGGGAAAATGTTACCGCTTAAAACAAGAATTGTTGTCCTAGTGGTACCGGTATGTGTCTTACAATGTGATTTGGAGTGAAAGGGCGCGCCTCGAAGGTCAGCCGGATTACATACCGACCTCTAAATAGGTATCCCCCCCCCCCCCCGAATAGCACCATCAGTGACAGTAGGCGGTCCAGGTGTAAATATTTATGGGTGATAAGGTCCCTTGTGCCTCCTATTCTCTCCTCTCAGCAAGTCCTGTGCAAGTTTACCCATTGTCGTTTGTCGTTTGCTGAAGTACGGTACTCAGATTGTGACCTGGGCTTAGTGCAGTGTGAGACGCAAGATGGGATCAGATATAGGAACTAATTGGGTTGTAAATGTTAATACAAATGGAAGTAAGTGTATCTGTGAAAATATAAGATTATTTAAGTTGCTTTCACAATGCATGAAATGCTGCGCGCAGTCCTTGGCCTTGGTAGGGCCTACCATGGGATTGACGGAATCTCCGATAATGACTTAGTTCTACGCATGCGCATTTTACACTATTCACATTTCGAAATCTAACGTTCTGATATTCAATAACATTAAGAAATCGCAATAAATGTGAACTGAAAAATAAACTAGCTGGCCTGAAGAAAGCTAAACGTGAATGTAAAAAAAAATGTGTGTTGAACATTTTAGGATTTTCACAGAAACAGATGAGTGATACCGATAGGGAACACATGCAAGCACTGCTGACATGCCGGCTAGTCTGGGTTGATGATCGTTAATGTCGACCCCTGGGCATGGTTGGGGTTTTACCTTAATTCAGACGGAAAAATCGTACATGTACGTGCGTCAGAGCTTATTTTTATTGCACGTTGGAAAATAAATGTTTATTCCATGGTTTATTTGATTTTGGTCATAAATGTATCCAAATAACCAGGACATTGATACGAGGTGGGCGATACTAGAGACAGTTTACAGTTACGGCATGAAATGGGACATGTATAAAAATCGGAATAAACACATGATGATTCCCAGTAAAGTGCATTGATTAAATTAATTGGATGCAGGGGAGCGGCGAACGTCTGAAAATGTATGTGTCGGCTCAATACGTATTACCAGTAGAAAGAAACTGCAACTAAAAGTTTCAAGACAAAATAGTGCACCAAAAACAGTATTTCGTCAGGTCATATGACCGGACGAAATAATAAAAGGTACATTACCGCGGTGCGATTATTCTAACCTTTGGGAGTAACGTTCCCCTGCCCCCCCCCCCCCCCCTCGCATATTCAGAAATGTACTCGGAAGCTTAGTAACTCGATCAGGCGGTCTATGTGACGTACAGCATTGGTTGTGTGTCACTCTCACTCATAGCCCTACAGCAACTGGATAGGTTTCAACTTTCACATATGGACATCTCCCTAGGTATCACTTAACCCTCTCACCAAAGTTATTTACTTACTGCGTCTAACTATATCTGCCATGCGTGTTGTCATAAAACGAAGAAAGCTAAATCTATTCCTCCGTGAATTTATAGTTGACTCTCTTTTCCCTTCCACCATCAAGTCAAGGTGTAGGTAGGGGGAAGCCGTGTAATATGGGTATCCTTGGGCAGCCAGAAAGGGTTAAAATGTATTAGGATTATGGGGTACATGTTTGACCAATAAAAGCAAAAGCCCTACCACTCAGCCATTCAAATTTTACGTCATTTTCACCAGGTGGCGTGTTAAATGTTCACACTCAGTTTCAACCAAATTGGAACATAATAACTGGGTCAAATTGGATTGGCAAAGTGTTAAATTTAAATCTGCTGAAAATCCGGCACCTTTCGAGGGGGCGGGGTAAAGAAAGGCCCAGCTGCATGCGGGTTGTTCAAACCACTGCCCCGTAAGTATAGATTATAGATGCACGGAACCAAGGGAAGGAACCAACCGGTTTTTGCTCCCCCCCCCCCTTCCACAAAAAAGGGGGGGGATAAAAAAAAAGAAGAAGAATAAAGAAGAGAGAGAGAGAGAGAGAGAGAGAGAGAGAGAGAGAGAGAGAGAGAGAGAGAGAGAGAGAGAGAGAGAGAGAGATTAATTCCCACTGTAAACTTAGGCGAAAAATTATTTTATGCCTATTTTTTATCAATTTGCCGGGAGGCGAATTTTTCATTTGTTCATTCTGGACCTCTGCCTGGGTCAGTTTGCTGGTCAATGAATATTTAGGTCACTTTCTGGTTCAGTGTCTCACTTTAGCTACTAACTTTTTGACGCTCTTTTCAACGATGCCCCTTGTCGTTTTTGAGATTTTTTCACGTCCAAAATTGCTGGTCGTCCTAAGGGTATTAGATCACTGAACAATTGGGTGGGTATTGATGACATGTACCCGTTATTCAAATCTTGTTGCCCCAGGAACGGCATTCCAAAGACCTCGTACTCTTGATTTTGGTACGGGTGCATGATGATAAGTTTAGAATGGGACTTTTGCCTAGCGTGCGGACGCTACGTACAGTTCGCTACGCTCGGGCACAGACGTGAATGCACCCATGGCTGTCAAGTGTAATACTTAGATAAGTTGTACAGACTGGTCAGAGCGTTTTTTAGAAGCGGCAAGAGAGTGTATTCCAAATAAAGTTGTAACTATTAGGCCTCATGATCTCCCTTGGTATAATACCACTCTTCGTTGTTTCAAACGTAAGGTCATGAGAGCACATACCAAGGCCAAATTGATATCCCGCGAGCAACCTCATTCGCCAACCCGAGAAAGTGCTGCAGCCTGGGCAGTGTACAATCAACTCAGAAATGCGTATCAAGAAAACCCAAAGCTCGCTGAGAGGGAATATAATAATAATCTTCGAGAATCTTTATCTAGTGGTCCCACGGGCAAAAAAGCATGGTGGCGGACAGTCAAACATTTTATGAAATGTAATCAATCTTCTGCAATTCCCTCATTATTGATTAATGACAATCACATTACTGATAGCCAGTCAAAAGCGGAGGCCTTCAATGAATTTTTCTTGAGCCAATGTAACATTGACTCCTCGACTGCACCTATTCTTCAGCAGCCTGAGTTACCTAATAATACTTTAAATGATATAGTAGTAGAAGAAAAAGAAGTACTTGATATTCTTAGATCTCTGGATGTCACGAAGGCCACTGGTCCGGACAATATTGGTCCCAAATTATTACGCGAAGCAGCACCTTCTATTTATAAGCCTCTCACAAAATTGTTTAATTTATCACTGCGGAAAAAAACTTTTCCTTCTGAATGGAAAAAGGCAAATGTTTCTCCTTTATTCAAGAAAGGCGAAGCAAATTTATGTAACAATTACAGGCCTATATCTCTGCTAAGCTGTGCAAGTAAAGTCATGGAAAAAATTATATTTAAACATGTTTTTAATTTCTTCAGGGATAATTTGGTTATTAGTGCAAATCAGTCTGGTTTCATGCCTGGTGATTCTACTGTAAATCAGTTATTATCACTGTACCATGAACTGTGCTTAGCCGTTGATTTACAGAAAGAAGTCAGAATAATTTTTTTAGATATAAGCAAGGCGTTTGACAAAGTTTGGCACCAAGGTTTACTTTATAAATTAGAAAAAAAGAGGTGTCAGTGGAAATATTCTCTTGTGGTTCAAAAATTACCTTTCTAATCGTAAACAACGTGTAGTTGTTAACGGTCAAAGTCCGAAATGGGGGACAATCAATGCTGGAGTCCCCCGAGGTTCAGTTCTTGGACCCCTTCTTTTCTTGATATTCATTAATGATATTGTTGATATAGTCCAATCAGAAATCAAGCTTTTTGCTGATGACACTTCTCTATTTCTTACTGTTGACCACCCCATTACAGCGGCTGCCTCTTTAAATCATGATCTCTCTTCTATCGCTAGATGGTCTGAAGATTGGCTAGTGGCTTTTAATGCATCCAAGACCGACGCCATGATTATTTCTCGGAAGCAACAGCCAACAAACCATCCACCACTTTTATTCCTAGGACAGCAGTTGAATGATGTCAAAAGTCATAAACATTTGGGCCTAACATTAAAATCTGATCTCAAATGGAACGAACATATAAATAGTATTGTAATAAAAGCAACTAAGCAGTTAAATATTATGAAATCTCTTCAATATACCTTGGACCGAAAGACACTCGAGGTTATATATATATATATATATATATCTTATGTGCGACCCATACTTGAGTATGCTAGTGTCGTGTGGGACGGCTGTACACAAGGCGATGAAAATGGTTTGGAAAATGTTCAGTTGGCTGCAGCTCGGGTTGTCACCAGGGCAATGAAAACTACTCCTACAGTAAAACTTTATGAAGAGACTGGCTGGGAGCTACTTTCTAAAAGGCGTGAGAAATCTAAATTGATTCAGATGTATAAAATTGTTCATAATTTAGTACCAAATTATTTACGAAATACTTTTCAACACTTTCCAACTCCTGATATGACGTTCAATTATTTAACTCGCAGACGGTCTGACCTACCACACTTTAGAGCCCGTACAGATCTTTTCAATAAGTCCCTTTTCCCTTCCGCTACACGGCTCTGGAACCTCATTCCTCTTCCAACTCGAAATTCTCCTTCCTGATCACAATTTAAAAGTAAACTAGAGCATCAAACTGTCCGCCCAGTCAAACATCCCTCACTTTATTATGTAGGTAAAAGAAAACTCGCTGTTCTACATGCTCGTCTGAGGATGGGTCGCATCCAACTGAACCAACACTTATTTCAGATTGGTGTAAAAGATTCACCTGACTGTATCTGTGAAACTGGTATAGAGGACGTCTGGCATTTTTTCTTCTCGTGTCCCCGATATATTGTGCGTCGTAATAAATTACATGCTTCTATCGTAAATCTTGCTCCATTTACACTTGAAACCCTACTTTTGGGTTCTGCTATTTGTAATGTTGAAAATAATAAATCAATATTCCTCTGTGTACACGACTATATTGAGGACACGCGTAGATTTCAATTTGATGCCATCACATAAATCTAGAACACGATTAACTTAATTTTAACAAGGAAAATTTATATATAATCGGCAATGCAACTTGCTTTTTTTTTGTTTTTATTGTTTTTGTCTTTGTTGGTTGCCCCACTATCCGTCTTGTCCTTGTTATGTCTCTTCTTGCTATTGTTCCTCAGTGTGGTGTTCGCTGTCTGCATAATTGGTTTGTCTGGGCAGCAGCCTACCACTGACTGATGATTCTGAATGACAGCGTCCGCCACACAGAATGTGTCTTGTTTCGTTCTGTCATGTGATACTGTCCATTCTTCTCAAGAGGGATTTATATAGGACTTGTCCTACTTCCCAATTGAAAATAAAACACGTTTAAACCAAGTGTAATACTGCTGGCTCGCTGCTCAAAATTCTCAGGGAACAAGTCGTGTATACCATGGGAGCAATGGATTAAAAATGAACTCAGCACAATATTTTAGGGTAAACAGAAAACACGTGATATGTTAAGTTTTAGTTCAATATTATTATCCAGAAGTCCCCTGAGCACTGAGATTGCTGCTTTGAATTTTACATAGGCCTACGTTGGTGTAGGTTAAAATGCATATTACTGATAATTCCTGTGTATTTTCTGGGTAAATTGGACCATCGATTGGACGTGCATATTGAGCTAGTGGTGCAAAATACTGAGTACACATTGTGCGGTCTCCTTTGCTTTCCTAGGACAGTAGCAACATTATGCGCGACAAATGGAACGACATTTTATTGAAATTATTCTTATCCTGTTAATTGGTGTTAAAATTTTAACCAATGATTCTTTGAAGGTGCTTATACATTTCACTAGATTTGTCTCAAAAATCACACTTTCCGTCCCTCACAATAAATGATCGTTTGAGTGGTACTCACAATTTATATGGTTTTGTTTAACAAAGCATTCTTTTCAATTTCAAAATGTCTCCTAATTGGCAATTTGCAACCTTAGTCAATAAAATTGTTCAAAGGTGGAAAAACACTACCATAGCACAAAACTACGTCTTCAAAAAAATGGCCATAATCTGTCTTTCACACTGAAACCGTTATATTAAACATCTTTAAGATATGCCAGTTATACTTTAGTTTCCTCACAAATATTGTATTTTTTTCAAAGCCCAATGGTCCCAGAAAGAAGTACAGGTGAAAATCTTATTTTTATCCAGCTTGTATATATTCACAGGATTTTAAGATATCTGTAAACATTTTCAAATACACAGATTTTTATGAAATACGTCACGCTGATTTTTTTTTTTTCGTTTCTTTTTTTTTTTTTTATTTGTTTTTTTTTGTTTTTTTGTTTGTTTTTTGTTTTGTTTTTGTTTTTGTTTTTTTTTTTTTGTTTTTTGTTTTTGTTGTTTTTGTTTTTAGTTTGTGGGGTTTTTTTTATTTTTTTATTTTTTTTAATTTTTTTTTTTTGTTTTCTTAATAATGTTCGAAAACAAAAACCCATTTTGGGTAGTTTGAAGCTAAATCAAAGAGCTTTGACGCGCGTAGTACCACGTGATTAATGAAGTCCTTTCGGTAAACCAAGTTTTGTGACCTTGCAAAGCATTTTGCGCTTAGCCTGAGGCAGTTGGAGATTTCCCCGATTTTGCGACCTGTTTTTGCAGCGGCGATATGTTCGAGAATACGAAAGAATTGTCCGCGACATGACTGCAGCCAACATTTTGGTCGCACGCCCGTGCGACTGCTTTGTGGATAGAGGCCCTGAACCGGGGGGGGGGGGGGATACTCCCACTACCGAGCGTAATGGGGATGTGCCGCTTTGAAGGGTGCATTTTCGCCGGTACTTTCCCTAATAAAGGTATCAATTTTCCCAAGATTTCCCTAACGAAGGTCCATAATTTTTTTCTGAGACCCCTAGCCAAGGTCATTGATTAAATCAAACGATTTACACTCCAGCCCCGTGAACAGGGAGGGGGCGGGGGACTGAAATGCTCAGTGGAGTGTAGGAAACAAGATGACGTTGTGTACGAAGCCCTCGGCCTATCCAAACTTATCGTCTATTTTATAAGTTGCAATCTTCATGGACGTCCCATAAAATGCGTTGTTGATAAGCAACCGTAATTTCTTGTCCCGCCTCCCTGCCTCTTGATATTAGACAATCAGTAAAATGTGGAGAGCAGACATGGGAGCTCTGCATATGTTTGCATTCAGGAGAGCAACGGTGGTAAAGCCATAACGTCCCTATTTGGAAAGTTACTGGGAAGAAATCATGACACATTGGGAGTTGCCTATTCACATGTACAACTCGTGGCACTAACAGCTGGCAGAACTTAAGAAATATGGGTCGAATTTGTGTGTGTTATGGCAAAATGACACGAGCGATTGAAGCTGACATCGTGGGCGCGGCGCACGCCAGTGCGACTCGCCCGATGCCTGCTTCAATCACCAGCGTCATTATGCCATAACACACACAAAAGCGACCCTCATTGCTTATATTTACATTTCCCTTTTAATTTTTATGCTCAATTGCACGAATTTTAGAAACTTAATGCATAGAATTAAGAGAAACGACTAAAAACAGATTTGTCGAGCATGTTCAATTTGAACATGCTTGAACTTCAAGTGTTGAGTTCCGGAAACCCAGGTTGGTGTGGCTTATTGGAATGTGGGCGGGACACAGGTGTTATGGTTCCATAACACACAAGGCTAATGTGTTATGGTCTCATAACACACAAGGCTCTCTCCTGTACTTGCAATGATAAAAGTTAGATTGAATGTAAATATTAGTTTGTGAAGCAAAATTTCTGCGTGTGATAAAGCAATACAATATTGCTACTGCAGGCATGTAATACTACTTGGTCTGACCTGCTGATCACACTGTCTGTCAACTGGGCATATTATCAAGTACTAGTGCCAAATCAACGGCCAACCAATGAATTATATAAATTTTAGTGGTGTCTTATTTCACTGAATGTTTGACCCGACAAGGAGACACCACGAGTAGGACTGCATTTTTCTGTTACAAATAATAAACAAACTAGGTTCTGTGCAAACAGCCGTCCTCAGCTGACCTTCAATCCCCCCTCCCCCCGCCCCCGACCCGACGCCTGCGAATAATACTTTCTCTTTTTAATCATGTTTCTCCAAGATTTAAAGAGGGTAACATTCGTTCTGAGTTTGAGCTGCGTGTTGTTTACCAACATTGGAAAGCGCAATTAGCTATATTTTCTGACTTTCGACGAGCTTCTTACATACTGGCTTCCCCTTACATGCACTTCTTTAGATCGACCAAGTTCATAACGAAGAATGTCGAATAGTTCTAACGTACCCGCGGTGTGTTTGAGACAGTTCGTTCAAACGTCACCGAGCGCCCCCAGTTCGAAACCTGCTAGATCCGTTGATTTTAATGCAAAAGTGCCGACAACAACCATATGTCTAAGGTTTGTTTGCCGGAAGCAAATCCAAAACAAACTAGAAAAGAAGATTTGCTTCCAAGCAAATCTGTCTGTGTGCCTTCAAAAGTTGTTAATATTAAATGGTACCACTTTTATCCTTTGGTACTTCACATCACATTAAGCTTATGGCTGGATGCAAATTTCAAAGTCCAAATGACCTTGACCTTTGACCTTAACAGGTCACATTTAAAATGCAGTGCGTTACAATACCCACAATTTAAGCCCAACATGTACCAAATCGGATTAACATTCATCAAGTTGTGAAAAGATGAAACTTTCAAAGGGCCAAATGACCTTGACCTTTGCCCTTTTGGGGTGACATGTTATTATAAAAACGCACAGTGTGGCAATACCTACAATTTGAGTCCAACATGATAAGAATTGGATGGAAATTGGCCAGGTTATGACTGGATGAAACTTTTACAGGTCCAAATGACCTTGACCTTTTACCATTACAGGTCACAAGTAAGTTTCAAAAATGTGCAGTGTACAATAGCTACAGTTAGAGCCCAACATGATCCAAATTGGATAAAATTGACCAAGTAATGGCTAACCACAACCGAAAATGACCTCTGACCTTGAGATGACCGCTACCTGAAGTGAACCTTGACCTCAAAAATGACATTTTAGTTTAAATTTGACTTATGACCTTGACATGACCTTTAACCTTGACATGACCGTGTAAGAAAGAAAGAAAGAAAGAAAGAAAGAAAGAAAGAAAGAAAGAAAGAAAGAAATTTAATAAATAAATAATTAAATTACCAAACAGACATAGCTATTCAATCAATGCAGCCAATTTTTATATGACAAATATAACTCATTCAGTGATGAACCCAAAGGATATGTTCTTTGCTAATTCTTTCAAATTTGCATTGCTAATACAATGTGTGAAACAAATAAAAAAGGTCAGGATATCACAAATCATGAGCAGATATTATATTCTAATATGATTGTCAGAAATTTTAAATCAGAACCCCCTCATTCAAAAGATAAGGATACTCAGTATATCCCTTTGATACAAATTTGACTGACAGTAAATGAAGACTTCTGTCCTGAATGAGTCAAGGAATGCCGCATTTTCAAAGGGTCATTTTGATGTCGCATCTTGTAAAATATATATCAGGATTATGGCTTGTTTGCAGATAAATTGAGATATGACCACCCTGTAAAAATGTCCCACAGGTCTTACGATGTTGACAAAGGCTCTGGATTACGAGTGAAATCTATTGGGGTAATGAATTACACATAAACTTAAGGAGAAAAGGGTAGGGTTAATTTTGATGTGGTTACACTTGCCAGGACTTTGGAATAAGCTGACCATTTGGTACCAATCATTCACTGTCACTGGTCATGTATGTTTGGTGGAGTGGCAGACACATAGCAGGGCCAGCTCCACAGTAAAATGGTGTCCCTTAAGCAGGATTATTTTGTAAAAAATCCAATTATTTGATGCTACAAAGGTGAAAATAAAACCCATGTAAATGACTACAGCAGCACCCATGTGGACCTGTTTACAAACACCACAAATTATAGCAGCCGGGTTGAGTGGCAGGGCAAAGAGGTCAGTGATGGGCTGTTTGGCCCACCAGCACTGTGGTCACAACAAATGAGAGGGCCCCCAGAGCTCAAGTTAGGTGGAATGGACTGTGTAGTATATAAGATATTGAAGATTTAAAACTTTAATTAGCCCTCATTTGCATAATTTTGAAAAGCATGACCGCTCATTATAAAAAGGCCAGACTTTATCTATAGAACTATAATTGTGCCAAGTTTGGAGTTTCTTCCTGTTATACTTTTCAAATGAAATGTCGGACAAATTTGCCTGTAAAGAAAGAAAGAAAGAATTCCTAGAAAAACTATGTCTGTATGCCAACAGACATAACTAGAAAAGAAGATTTGCTTCAAAGTAAATCTGTCTGTGTACCTTCCAAAGAGTTAAATATTAAATGCTACAACTTTTATCCTTTAGTACTTCGCATTACATAAAGTTTATGGCTGGATGCAAATTTCGAAGTCCAAATGACCTTGACCTTTGACCTTTACAGGTCACATATAAATCGCAAAGTGTTACACTACCCACAATTTAAGGGCAACATGAACCAAATCGGATGAAAATTGACCAAGTTAGGGCAAGATGAAACCTTCAAAGGGCCAAATGAACCTGGCCTTTCCCAATTGGGGTAACATGTTCTTATAAAAATGGGCACTGTTGCAATACCTACAATTTCAGTCCAACGTGATAAGAATTGGATGGAAATTGGCCACCTTATGACTGGATGAAACATTTAAAGGTCCAAATGACCTTGATGTTGGACCTTGAGAGGTCACATGTAAGTTTCAAAATGTGACGTTTAACAATACCTACAATTTGACCCCCAAATTATTAAAATTAGATAAAAATTGACCAAGTTATGGTTATAAGAAAGCCACCATCAAAAGTGGCCTTTGACCTTGAAATGACCTTCGACCTTGTGATGAACTCTACCTGAAGTGAACTTTGACCTAAGATATGACATATTGGCCTAAAATTTACCTCTGACCTAGACATGACTTTGACATTTTAGATGACCTATACCTTGCTATGATCGAGCTCTTAAACACTCAGAACCACATTTACTATAGTATATTAAGATATTGAAGATTCAAAACTTTAATTACCACACATTTGCATAATGTTGACATATATGCTTTCTCATTATAAAAAGGCGAGGCTTCATGTATAGAAGTATATTGTGCCAAGTTTGGAGTTTCTTCGTGTAATAGTTTTCAAATGAAGTGTCGGACAAAATTGCCTGTAAAGAAAGAAAGACGAAATAAAGAAAGAAAAAACAAAAAATTCCTAGAAAACAATATGCCTTTGTTGGCACACAGACATAAAAAACAAAATAAGCAGTGGTACAACTAGAATAATTGAAATAAAATAACTGCTTTAAACAATAGAGTCATGTTTTATTGGTCAAAATAGGACTAAAGCAATAGCTTTCTTCAGCGCCGGTCATGAACATTATGTTCACCCTATGTCGAAGATAACTATTAACCTGAAGCGTGATATCGTGACCGGTATACCTGTACTTTTTTTTCAAGAAAGAAATGTCGATCCGCATGTAATTTATGTAAAACATTAGACATTTTACGCCCGGGCTCCTTTGGGCCCCTTGATGAATCGTCACATTATGCTTCATGTCATCACAAATCACAGTCTCATCCAGGGCCTGGCGGTAAGTGATTACAAAGAAAGAAAGAAAGAAAGAAAGAAAGAAAGAAAGAGAGAGAGAGAGAGAGAGAGAGAGAGAGGAAGAAAGAAAGAAAGAGAGAGAGAAAGAAAGAAAGAAAGAAAGAAAGAAAGAGGGAGGGACGGAAGGAAGGAAGGAAGGAAGAAAGAAAGAAAGAAAGAAAGAAAGAAAGAAAAAAAGAAAGAAAGAGAGAAACAGATGGACATACAGACGGACAGACATAAAGAAAGATGAACTGTCCCCATTAAACCTTGATAACATAAAATTATGCAACAGTCTAGTTATACAATCATAAGGCCCTGACAACGTCAACCTACGAAGATACGACAAAGGCTTATTACAAATCAAGTTTAAAAAGACTCTAGATCTAAGTTACTTGGTGCGATTTCATGATTGTTTTCATTGTAATAATCTGTTTGATCAAAGGTGTGCTGAAAGAGAGGATACTTCCCCATACTATAATTCCCTTTGCAGCAACCACGGCTCTGATGTGATTGTCCGGCAGATAAATGCAAGATTTGGGTTGAACCTGCATTTTGAGAGACTTTGGTATATATTTCTGAAAAATGCCGAGTGACATCCTGCATATTAGAGTTAAAACATAAAAGAGGTTGATAGTAATGGTTCTGTGCTCAGCTGACTGGAATCTGCTTCCGCAAGTGCAGACTTAACTAATATATATAAAAAAACTACACTAGTATACTTGTCAATAGTTAACTAAAGGTTTAATCATTACGAAGACATAGGCCAATATGTCAGTGTGAGCTTTGAAGTTCATTCAAAATCAAAATGAAGAACACGAAGGAAAACCCATAGGAACATTCCTAGTAATATTGAAGAATAACCGTGAGCCGCGGATCTACCATTACAAAGATATAAGTCACTGTGTCTGTTTGGCCTTCCGAGGTCACCAAAGATCAAAATCAACAATATCATATGTACATTTCTAGTAGAGCTTAGTAGTAGTCAAGGGCCTAAGATCCACACTTACCAAGATATAAGCCAATACATAAGACTCGTGGAGTAAGGAGGAAAAAAAGGCTTGAACTCCAATAAACATTCACTGTCAAAAGATACTCAGTTTTGTTTGGTCATCCCTGCACACATCCGATGAATGTATGCCGGAGCAACATCTATATGCCTTACAACAAAGCATCCCATACAGCTGCAGTTTTTACAATATCGCGACTGATGATGACCCATGGTGACCTTAATAATGAGTAAATGTCACTGAATGTCGAGCCCTATCAAGATTTTAATGAGATGTTCCAACAGTACAAGTTTCCAGTTGAGAGGTCCATTTCTTACTAGTCATTCTGTCCACAAAGGTACAAATCTCATGACCTCGCAGTGACAGTGGGCAAGATCGTTGATTATCAAACTAAGCCAATTTTCTCATAATATGCTTCTGAAGTACAGGCTCATGGCAGCAGCTCAGCTTCTACTGTAAGAGTTCGTGGGTCCGCAAAAGTAGGTGTGTGTGTGGGGGGGGGGAGGTGCGTATTCCCGCATGCACAGACATGACAACAATAAAAATCCCGTCAGCCGATAAAGCCAAGGGAGTAAAAATCTGACGACTTTTTTTTGGGAAAAACGTTTAAAAATTATGAGATATAATAAATTATTGCATTATTATCTTTTTCGGAAACTCAGTACAGATCTGACTGGGGAACATCCATGTGCAAAATCAAATAGAAAAAAAATATTGCATCATCATCATCATCATCATCATCATCATCATCATCATCATCATCATCATCATCGTCGTCGTCGTCATCATCATCATCATCATCATCATCATCATCATCATCATCATCATCACATACATGGTACAGGCCCACCTAGGAAACAACTGTCTTAAAATCAAAGCATTCCACAAAACCATTTTGACAATATTACAACACATGGATTGTATTGCTACATGCCTGCACAATTGTAGTTCTACCGACACATTGTCCCAAACTCTCATGTCCATCAGCTTCATCAAAAATTAACATATCCTCATTATTTTCGCCAACTTGCGTAATCTTTATTCAGATTATATCATGATAACAGTTGGAACAATTCTTTGTAGCCGTTCTGGAGATAAAGACAAAAATAGCCTCAGTACACAAAATTCACACAAAATAGGAAAACACGCAGTGCCACATAATGTTCAAACTGTGAACTATATAACCTCAGGTGATTTTCTTTGCAATATCAAAGCAATTGGCTTGGCAGTATTTGAGAAGGAATTTCATTTTTTTAATTATATAAAGTTAAAATATTCGTCAAAATTAAGAACACATTGCATCATCATCTCTTTCTCAAACTTGGTAGAGAACCACCTACGGAACATCCATTTTCAAAATCAAATCATTCCCTGCAGCGATTTTTTTCGAAGTGGAAATGTAAATAGGCTATCGGACGGACGCAAACGAATTCATCAAAACTTACACCGAATAAAAAGTTATCTGTTCTACCTTTAAGTAAAGTGGAAAAGTCAACATAGACAGCATAACTTAAAGATTAAGATCAACTATAGATATTTTACAAAGCCACTTTAGAATTGTCACAGAATATGTTCGTAGAGACTAGCATGTCCTCACAATAAATTCTAAAATGCGAAACACATACAAGCAAATACTATTTTTTGTTTGTTTAAAATTCCTAAAAATATATAAAAAGTCGATTTGCAGAAAAAATTCAGATTTAGCATTAGTCTATCTCATTTTTACGGGTACTATGCTGCATGGCTACCTACATTCAACCCTTAATTAGCTCATGAAAATAGCGTTGAGAAAACAGATTACCTTCCATGCCCACAATCCTTTTATCCTCGATATTTTCAGAATTTGCAGTTGAATGTTTTACACACAATTTCCATATTGTTAGCTATGAAATGAAAGAGTAATTTGGATTTGTTCTTGGGGAAACTCCTGGAGCCGGAGACCAGTGTACTGTGCGCCACCCAGCCAGCCATCAAATAAATAATTGAAAAGTTCCATAACAAGTTTAAAAATAATAAGAGTAAGCTGGTGTTGAATGGGAATGTGGTCCACTCTAAAATACATCGCTGAAATAAAATGGTATAGCTGCATTGGTTCCTTGTTGAAATATTATGGTAACGTCCTCCCTCTGTGCACCACTCAGATAGCCTTGAAGATAAACACTTTAAAATTTCTTAAAAAGGTTTTGAAAAAAAACAAAAACAAATAGGAAGCTGGTTTTGAATAGGAACCTGTTCCATTGTATGATGCATCTCTAACAAAAATGTAGTAAAGCTGCGGTCAATATTTTTTTCAGATATCGCGTTAACAGTGTCAGGGTGGACGGCACTCAGACAACCTTCCAATAAGTACATCAAAAGTTTCATAAAAAGTTTAAAAATCACCAAAAGACGCTGGTTTTAAATAGGAACCTGGTCCATCATAAGATACATCTCTGATAAAAAAAATTGGTAAAGCTGCGGTCAGTTTTTTTTTTCAGACATGTCAGTAACGTTGTAAGGGTTGACGCCACTCAGACAGCCTTAAAATAAATATACTTAAAGTTTCATGACAAGTTTAAAAAACAATGAGAAGAAGATGGATTTCAGAAGGAACTTTGTCCATTATCAGGTGCTTCTGTGACAAAAATTTGGCACAACTACGTAGTAACGTTGATAAGACGGACGGACTGACGGACGGACTGACGGACGGATGGATGGAGGGACGACCCGGGGGGTGACATTACCCTCCGGCCCCTCATGTGCAGAGAGCAAAACGTAGTTCGATGGTACTGTAATCCTATATGCTGCATGTTTACATTACTGATTGCTTCATCAGCCACTGCAACTGCTTACCTATAAGAAAAACAAAACTTATTTGTCAGCCATTACCTTTTCATCTGCAAATAAATCAAACATGTTTTGCGATTCTAAGAAAATTCACAAGTGTCTGGAAACCAGCTTTTTGAAGACTGAACGCCTATCAATGTCATGACTAAGTTCAAGGTCAAAGAGAATTTCGAGGATAACATTACATGTACTAAGTGTTTTATATCTATCCACATACATGTAAACAACAGGAAAAAACAAGAGTGTCAAACTAAGAGACCAATTAACAGGTGAAGGTCATGTGAAGGTCAAGGTCGGTTTAAGGTCCCAGTATGAAAAAAAGGCTTTTTACTATCTATTTGAAGGTAGGAGGCCATCCAATTATTAATTTGAATGATTATTTTGAAATATATTGTCAGTGTGTGGTGAGAAAGAAGCAAATATGGGGTAGGGGCAGGGCTAAATGGATAGCCATCAATATTTAAAAATGCTCAAAGATGACAAGATGCCACCCGGCATTTTCTGACTTTATGTGACCCAGTAGTCATAAATCAAGCATAAAAAAAATATGGACAATAATGACAGGTGAACCCAAACTTCTGCCGGACGATGAGGTACGTTTCAGAGTTTAAAAAGGTGGGAGGCAGATACCTGATGCATTCATCTCATGAGGGCATCCTTTTGTAGCATATTACATCGCTGTGATTCTTTTGGATAAACACAAAGGATATGGTGAACGGCTCCGACGGAGAAAAATAATGACAGATGAACATGGACATGAAAAACCTTGCTTTTTTATCTATAACTGTCATTTTTGATAATTTAGGCAAACTGTTCGTTTTTTATTGGAAAATTTTCACACAAGAATAATCTGACGACGTGTGCATTACCTTATGGTCACAAAAATAAATCCACTGACCCGAATATTATGATTACACAGCAACAAATGAGAACAGCAAATTGTAAATCAAAATTCATGTGAGACAGAAGGGGTTTTCTTACATTACATTAATCACTTGAGCAAGGTAACATTAAGAACAGTATGAATTTAGTGTTGAAAGAAATCACAGAATTACTTCAAAACGAGGACGTCCCGTATAGCCAATATAGTTCAAGTCAGCAGATATAACCATCGTTTTCTTATGTAATTAAGTGAACGATTCCTTCCTGTCCAATCTTCAGTTTAAAGTGAGAAGGTACATGTCACAAGACACCAATAACCCATTGAATTATGTACATTGTTCTCCGACTGTAAAATGCTGGCTCTTTCAATTCATTTGTTCCATGATATTGTTATCAGACTCCACGCTCCATGCACAACTGAAGGCGTTTCATCAAAACGTCCTGACATAATTGTACAGTGGCCCCATCTAGGACCATGCTGCATAACTATTACACAGCTGGCAAGAATAAAGATATATTGCAACAACAGTCTTGATTGTTCTAAACGTTTAAGTAGTCCCAATTGAAGGTCTATATTGCTATACGTTTTCGTGTTATATATTCCTCGGACATTTTAACGATGCGCTCCTCACATAGGGTGGTAAACAATACTCCTCTAAGTGGGACGTTTATCCTGGCCGTCCATCCATGGAGTTTTTCAAGTGTGTGTGTCAACACACACTTTTCTGTTTTTCTAGGAATTCTTTCTTTCTTTCTTTCTTTCTTTCCTTCTTTCTTTCTTTCTTTCTTTCTTTCTTTCTTTCTTTCTTTCTTTCTTTCTTTCTTTCTTTCTTTCTTTCTTTACAGGCAAATTTGTCCGACATTTCATTTGAAAAGTATAACACGTAGAAACCCCAAACTTGGCACAATTATACTTCTGTAGATAAAGTCTGGCCTTTTTATGATGAGAGGTCATGCTTTTAAAAATTATGCAAATGAGGGCTAATCAAAGTTTTAAATCTTCAATATGTTATATACTATACAGTGCATTCCACCTAACTTGAGCTCTGGGGGCCGTCTCATTAGTTGTGACCACAGAGCTAGTGGGCCAAACAGCCTATCACTGACCTCTTTGCCCTGCCACTCAACCCAGATGCTATAATTTGTGGTGTTTGTAAACAGGTCCACATGGGTGCTGCTGTAGACATTTATATGGAGTTTATTTTCACTTTTGTAGCGTCAAATAATTGGATTTTTTACAAAATAATCTGGCTAAAGGGACACCGTTTTACTGTGGAGCTGCCCCTGCTATGTGTCTGCCACCCCACCAAACACACATGACCAGTGACAGTGAATGGTTGGTATCAAATGGCCAGCTTATTCCAAAGTCCTGGCAAGTGTAACCACATCAAAATAAATCCTACCCTTTTCCCCTTAAGTTCATGTGTATTTTATTACCCCAAATAGATTTCACTCACAATCCAGAGCCTTTATCAACATTGTAAGACCTGTGGGACATTTTTACAGGGGTGTCACATCTCAATTAAACTGCAAACAAGCCATAATCCTGGTATGTATTTTACAAGATGTGACATCAAAATGACCCTTTGAAAATGCGGCATCCCTTGACTCATTCAGGACAGAAGTCTTCATTTACTGTCAGTTAAATGTGTATGAAAGGGATATACTGAGTATTCTTATCTTTTAAATGAGGGGGTTCTGATTTAAAATATCTGACAATCATAATAGAATATAATATCTGCTCATGATTTGTGATATTCTGACCTTTTTTATTTGTTTCACACATTGTATTAGCAATGCAAATTTGAAAGAATTAGCAAAGAGCATATCCTTTGGGTTCATCACTGAATGAGTTAATTTTGTCATATAAACATTGGCTGCATTGATTGAATGGCTATGTCTGTTTGGTAATTTAATTTTAAGTTAATGTTTTCTTTATGGACACCAGTCAGTTCAGCGGCTCTTAAAGAAAATATTTTGGGCTACATTATTTATATACAATTAAACAGTCCAGGAAATGCTCAAGATCCCTGCTCATGCATTCTATCATTAAAGTGTGTGGTTGTAAACACACACTTACTTTTCTTTCTTTCTTTCTTTCTTTCTTTCTTTCTTTCTTTCTTTCTTTCTTTCTTTCTTTCTTTCTTTCTCTCTCTCTTTCTTTCTTTCTTTCTTTCTTTCTGTCTGTCTTTCTGTCTGTCTGTCTGTCTGTCTGTCTGTCTTTCTTTCTTTCCTTCTTTCTTTCTGAATTTGAAATTTTCAATCTTGAATATCTTCAACAGTATAATAGAGATGTCATTCCAAGTTCTATTAGGGGGTTGTTGACCATTGGAACCTAATCACCTAATGAATTAAAAGTAAAAGTTGTAGCAATTTAAATTATGTTAAAAAGCACCATTAGAAATTTTAAATCTTGAATAACTTCAAAGCTACAATAGATAGAGATGCCATTCCAACTTCTACTCCTGTTTTATGGAATAGTTGTACATTGCCATACCAATATGCTTTGAAGACACACACAATGATTTGCTATACAGCAAATCATCTTTCCAAGTTTTTTTTTTTTTCATGTGTTTGAGGGTACCGTGGAGCTGCCTTCTGCATTATTCATCACTCGACGTAGCGAACAAACCCCTTGTCCACTGGACTGAAGTATACATGCTGGATTATTCTTGATACATTGTCCTTATATTCTAGATCCCTGGGTACCACCATATGTTCATCTTAATATCCGAAGAGAAAACTTATCAAAAGAAAAGACGGAAATTCCACATGGCAACATTAATGTTTAAGTGTACGCAGGGACCAACGCCAAACTATTGGTGCGATCAACTAAATTCCCTTGACGAGATTAGTCACTACCCAACGCGCTTTGCCACTGACAGAAACCTTCCTGTATCCCAACCGAAGAAAGCAATGCTCCAACGTCCATTTGTGTATAATCGTGCTTGCATTTTTAATAGCCTTCCTGAATTTTAAAGCAATATGATAATGTTTATGATTTTAAATGCCAGCACATATCTCACTTTTTAAAAAAGAGTTTGAAAGTTTTACTTTGTTTTACTTTCCATTGGCAGTTTTAGTTTTATATGCTGTGTTTACTAACTGTTTTGTTTGTGTAGATTTATTTATTTGTATATAGTCTTAGTATCAACGCTCTTAAAATTTTCTAATTTTAATAACCGTTTAATTATATATGAAACACTACCCTTTTATTTTCATCTTGAATGTATACTGGGTCCATAGGAAGAAGGACAGAGCTGCGCTCTGAAAGGGCCACCCAGGGTATAAAAATTTTTAAATAAATAAAACAAATAAATAAAAAGCCTTTCGACATTCTAGACTGCCCCCATTGCAGACAAAGCGAGTGAAGAAAACACGAATATTGTCCTGTTAAGCTGGCAGCACTCTGCAGAATTTTAGAAAATGTAATAATCGAAGCAGCATGAAAGATAAATGAGCTTTATTCACTACATGATTCAGTAGTTCTGGTCGCTGATCACATTGCCTAAGTCGAGTCAAGAATGACATCTGGGATAATGCAGAGTAAATTTCCATCCTTCTATTATGTGAATCACACGGCTGTGCTTTGCTCACTGTTAATTAGGGATGTCACAAAGCGCCAGTGCAGAACTCTTGGTTCCAGACCCCATCACCACGGAAGTTAAACAAACAAGGACTTGCACACCCCTCACCCAAATAGTTGAAGATTTATGTGGTTCCTTGGGGACACGGGTAGATGACATAGAGAGCAAATATGAGTCACTTGAAAAAAAAAAAAAAACATGCCGACCTGCAGTCCGAACACAAAGTACTCTTACGCAGGGTTGAATCTATTGAGAGTACAAACCAGCTACTTCGAAAAGAACTGAATACGGCATTAACTATGGGTAATGAAAACGAGCAGTACAGCAGGAAAAGCTCTATTCGTTTATTGGGATGTCCTATCACTGAAAACGAGGACTGTGCTGTTCTTTTTCTGTATGTGGCAAAGGATTACATGGAACTGAATCTTGATCGTAGTTGTATCGAAGTAGCTCACCGTGCGGGTGCAGTCAAGCAAGGCAAGCCAGCCGCTCTTGTGAAATTCAAATTTCGTGACGATAGAAACTAAGTCATCAATACCAAGTCAAGGCTAAAGGGTACCGACTACGTAATTCATGAAGATCTCATGGGGCGGAACAGAAAACTTTTGTCCTCTTTGAAAAAACTATTCCCATGTGGACAGCGCGTGGTCCGGCAACGGTCGCATAAACTTCAAGGCAGTGAATGTCAGTAAGACAAAGGCATTTCTTTATACTGACTTTGACCAACTCGTCGCAACGTCACAGGCTAAAAATGTTAATGATGAGGTTCCGTCTGAGAGCCGCTAAACTGGACATGTACTTATTTAGTCTTGGTGGTTAAGATACTGCTGGACTCACTCTTTCTTCCGTTGCACATGTACTTATAATACATATATGTATAAACTTTATATATATATATATATAATTGTAATTTGGTTGCCAATTTCCTGGACAGCTTGTTATTGTGGCTTTCTACGCGTTCGTTTGTCTCCGTGTACAGGATACATTACAATTACAGTAAATATATTCTGATAGTGATCTTGCGCAACGGACCATACCTCGGTTACAGTGATAATTACGATTGTGTGGCTGAGGCCCTAGTTTGGACTTCTACTACGTGGGATCGCAACAGACTGCGTCTTGTTGTCATTGAAAATACTGTCCAATTTTACAGGCTCACGGTATGATGAGCAATATTATTTTGCAAGAAAAATTTTCTAGTTTAGTAAGCGCGTTTCATATGGTTTTACAAATGACAAATTCGTGCTAAGGTTTATTCGCTGTAGGTGATAACGTATGTTTGGCATTGAATTGTTGCGTCGGAAACTTAAGGTTCACCTTGTGCGCCTATTGTAGTCTCCTGGTTGGCGGATTTTTTTTTTTTTTTGCGGGTCTGGATTCGCTCCACAGAGCGAACCCGGATTTGCGATCCTGATGACAGCGTCAGTATAACCAAATACATGTATATCATGCGCAGTGCTGAACTACATGTATTGTATTGAAAAACTTTTCATAAGTTCAGTGTTCTAGTCAACCGCTACAGGTGGCAGTTTATTTGGGTTTTCTTCTGGGGATGGGGTTTTTTTTTTTGTTTTTTGTTTTTTTGTTTTGGGTTTTTTTGTGTTTTTTTTTTTTAAATAAATTTTCTGAGGACTTTAAACTTGTTTAACTTGGCAAGCTCATTTATTTATTATCATCAAAAGCCAAATGTTTCTTCTACGATATCGAAATTACACGTACGTTTTGGAGCACAAGTACATGTATGGTAAAGGAGAAGGTCTCGTCTTTGCGGTGGGTGTGTGTGCGGGGTGGATGGGTGCATACACCCATAAATAGGCGTTTGCGCCCGTTTGCTCTTCATACGCACGCTTTGGTGAGGAGGAGATTTTCTCTATAGTGGACTGTTTTCATTTACTTGCTGACAAGACAGCCACACAACACTTCTCTTTACATTGTCATTGTTTATGCCAGGACGCTTTATCTAATCGAGAGGCATAATGTATATCTATTGCATCTTCACAGACTAAGTTTTGTTCATGTAGAAGGGATTTTTATTTTCATAATTTTCTATTGCAACATTTGTGACTTAGTTTTCTCATTATAACCAACCCAGGTGAACCCTAAAGCATACACCACTCGCCATGCCAATTAACATCTTTTTGGCAACTTGTAATATTTACTTTGTTTCACTGTTCTATGTATTGTACTTTGTGTTATCTTTACGTGTAGGGGCCTTGTTAGGTTTTTGCTGATTACGCTATGTTAATATTGCAGTGAGTAGTATTGAACAATTGTACTATCTCAGTCATTGCTCAGGAGCGTCATCTTTAGATATCTTTATTATTGTATTTGCAGGATATTGTACCTACATACTATTCTGTGATTCATGTAACTTTCATTCAGGTTTAAGTATCCTTTTCTTGTTTTTCATAACATTAAGAATTTCCATAGCATTTCTGTACATTCATTTAAACTATTGCTCTGCACTCAAAGGAACTTTAACTGTACTTAGTAAACCAAGAAGTCATGCTATTTTCTCAACAAACGCTGCGTTAGTTTATCTGCGACCAAAACTTATTGAATACGGGTACTCATTTTATCGAGTCTTGGTAAATTGAAGCGTTGGGCCAATCTCCATGTACTTTATGTTAGTTTTTCCAGTCAGTGAATTATATAAATTGTTTATACTGGGGAAGCAGTTGAGCTTTGCTAATACAGCTTTTGCAGTGTTTCCACTTGTAATGTATGAGAGGCTCAAAGTTGTAATGTCTTTACTTCTGCTCACTGAGTTGTGGTCTTGTCACCACTTGGTTTATTACATACTTTTGTGCCAACATACTGTGAATTTTATCTATTACAGGATCTTTGCCGTTGTTAAGTATATCATTGTTTAGGTGCAGTCATCCCGGCTTCCAGATTTTTTCTCTTCAAATCTATAGGCTATTTTTACTTATTTGGATATTTATTTATTTACTTGTTATGTATGCATGGTCTTATAGTTGTTACATACCCGTGTAAGCTGAGAGAACAAATGTTTATTTTAAATTTTTGTTTTCTCTTATGTTACAAGCACTTCATTCGTTCCAGTGAATACTTATTGACGGTGCTTCCCTTATTGTTACTCTTAGCTGGTGATATTCATGTAGATCCTGGGCCCGTTGGTGATCTTTGTGATATTACCCCCTGTCATATAAATGTTCGTAGTCTAACTACTGACAAGTTTAGATGCATAAAAAACCAATATAGTTCCAGACTTTGATATTATCACTCTGTCTGAAACATTTCTTTCAAACAATACACCTGATGATGACTTTAACTTACCTGGCTATCATAACATCATACGGAAGGATCGCCCTAATATTGTAGGGGGTGGCGTGGCTGTCCTTGCATCTGAGGCTTTTGCAATTTCTCGTCGCATCAACCTAGAGCTTCCCGACATCGAACTTTTGTGGACCGAGATTAGAGTTCACAATAATAAATTCTTAATTGGAGTAGTCTATAGACCTCCTAACTCACTTATCTCTTTTTGGGACAAACTGCAAGAGAGTTTCGATTTAGCCACTTCTTGTAACATCCAAAATATTATTCTAACTGGCGATTTAAATTCTGACTTCAACACCCAGTCGGGTGCAAAGTTGCAGCAATTCTGCGAGACAAATGTTCTGAATTTACACATTCACGAACCTACTCGAATAACAGCAACAACCTCTACTTGCTTAAACCAAATAATTTCTAATATACCAAATTTTATTGAAGAACCACGTGTCCTATCACCAATCTCTAATTGCGATCATTCAGTCGTTGCTACCAATGTACTTTTTCGGCGCAAAAAGAAACCCTCTTTTACTAGACAAATTTGGTAATACAAGAGAGCGGATTTCGATACGTTTAGGGATTTCCTTGATTGAACAAACTGGGACGTTTGCTTCCAGTCTGGTAATGTCGAGTTGTGCAGTAAAATTTAGACAAAATTGTTCCTTGATGCGGCAAATCATACTATTCCAAACAAACAAATAACAGTTCGCCCCTCTGATCTTCCATGGTACAATTCTAGGCTTCGTTGTGAAAAGCGGAAGGTTTTGCGAGCTTATAAGAGGGCAAAAGATAAGAAACACGACCCACAAGCCTGGAGTGCTTATAATAATGTTCGTAGTCAATACCAAAATCACCTGAAATGTGCCGAAGAAGCTCATAATAGTAAACTGAGCGCTTCTTTAAAAAGCGCAAAGCACAAAAATAAAGCTTGGTGGCGCACCGTCAAACAGTTTATGAATAGAAATCAATCTTTGTCTATTCTCTCTTAAATACATGAAAATCGCTGTGACCGACAGCCTATCAAAAGCCAAAATATTCAATTCCTTTTTCTTAAGTCAGAGCAACTTTGATACTTCAAGGGCCCCAGTAATTCCAACTGTGGACCTACCCGCTGTCATACTTGACTCTATTCAAATTGATCAGAGCGAAGTTTTTGACATTCTCAGGAGTTTAGATATCACTAAGGCCACTGGTCCAGATGGAATCAGCGCTAGACTTCTGAAGGAAGGAGCACCATCAATTTGCGTATCGTTAACCAAACTGTTTTACCTTTCTCTTAATCAGGCAACTTTTCCCAGCTTATGGAAGCAAGACAACGTCACCCCCTTGTACAAAAAGCGCGACTCATATCTATGCGACAACTATCGTCCTATTTCCCTCTTAAGCTGTGTGGGGAAAATTATGGAGAAAGCTATTTTTATACACGTTTTTAACTTTTTAGGGACAACTAACTTTTAACGGCAAATCAGTCGGGATTTATACCCGACGATTCCACTGTTAACCAACTGCTATCTTTATATCACGAATTGTGTCTTGCCATTGATCTTCAGAAGGAAGTGCGAATCGTCTTTCTCGACATTAGCAAGGCATTCGGTCGTGTTTGGCATGATGGTCTTCTTTACAAATTGGAACGTAATGGGATATCTGGATCACTTTTAAACTGGATTCGAAATTACTTGTCTAACCGACAACAACGGGTAGTAATAAATGGTCAATCATCTGAATGGGGAACCATAAACGCTGGTGTTCCCCGGGCTCTGTTCTAGGGCCTTTATTGTTCTTGACATTTATTAACGATGTAGTAGACATTGTGCGGTCGAATATAAAACTTTTTGCGGATGATACTTCTCTGTTTTTCTCGGTTGATAATCCAAATTTAACTGCAAATATGATTAGTAGTGATCTCTTATCTATTGATTCTTGGTCTGATGACTGGGTGGTGACAGTTAATGCCCAGAAAACTGATGCTATGTTAATTTCTCGGAAAAGAGTCCCGGTACATCACCCTCCGTTAGTATTTAAAGATCATCAGCTGGAACATGTGGATCAACATAAACATTTAGGGCTTGTATTTCGGAATGACTTAAGATGGAACTATCATATTAATACTATCGTGGCAAAGGCCATTAAACAACTAAATATTTTGAAAACACTCCAATTTCGTCTCGACAGGAAAACGTTAGAAATAATCTACACATCCTTCATTCGACCTTTAATGGAATATGGTAAAGTTGTGTGGGATGGCTGCACCCAATCAGATGAATTGAAACTGGAGAGTATTCAATTGGCTGCTGCACGTGTTATTTCTGGTGCCATGCGCACCACATCTAATGCTAAACTATATGAAGAAACTGGTCTTTCTACATTGGCAAAACGTAGGGAAGTTAGTAAACTAATTCTAATGTACAAAATTACTAATAATCTGGTTCCCGAATATCTTGGTAGTATAATTTCCAATGAACAAAATCTTAACAGAATGTATATAACAAGACAGGCCCCAGACTTGCCTCAATTCAGAACTAGAACTGAATTATTTGAGAATTCTTTCTTTCCTTCTACGATAAAACTATGGAACCAATTACGTCTTGATGTGAGAAACTCTACTTCTTTAAGTGAATCTAAAAACAAAATTTCTTCAAATGTGCCTCGGTCACTCAAGCAAACAGAATTGTGCTATGTCGGCAACAGAATTGCCGCAGTTTTGCATACAAGACTGCGTTTTGGCCGCAGCCAATTGAATGCCCATATATTTGATATTGGTGTTACTCAATCGCCAAACTGTCGTTGCGATCAATGGATTGAAGATGTTTGGCATTTCTTCTTTGTTTGTCCTTATTATGCTGTTCCTCGTGATCGCCTTCATACGATAGTAACAAACTATGCCCCTTTCGGCCTTGAAACCGTTTTATATGGCGTTTCCGAATGCACTCTCGAAATTAATAAGAAAATATTCCTGGCAGTCCAAGATTACATTCTAAAAACCAAACGTTTTCAAACCGGTGTTGTTACATGATGAATTGATATACAATTAATCCTGAATTTGTATTATATAACTGCACTACACAATAATGAATCTTCAATGAGATGGTTGTTAATTAGCAATTTCATTGCTTCTTTATAATGAATCGCCCCACTATCTGTCTTGTGACTTGTAGTGTCCTTCTTTACTTTGTTGATCCAGGGCGGAGCTCTTCCTCCTGGCGGTGTTTTTTAACTGCCAACAGTGTAGAGCTTCGCTCTGGACCCTCGACGTCTCGTTTGTCTTGTGATATTGTCTTCTTCCGACAAGAGGGGTTGATATAGGGCCTTGCCCTTCTCCCCAATTGTTTTCTTTGGAATAAAATATGTTTAAACCAAACAAACAAGGGTTATAAGTACTGGATACTAGGCACCCCAGCAAAGAGAGAGGACTATGAACATGTACATAATGTAAATAGCTCTCTTCGGATATATTTTTTTTTAAAACATACACAAAGCTACATTATTAGTGACAGCTGCTACAAACTTCATCGGAGCACATGAAGTTCTCGATACCGTGGCTCACATTACAGTAATAAGAGAGGACTTAGCCAAAATAAAAGCCATACTTCAAAAGTCTGGAGAAGTTCCACTAAAGGGTGCTGATATAGGAAGCAACATGTCTGCATATTTTGCAGAAGATGTACGGATCAAAATAGGGAATAAAACCTACCCTTTTGGTGTCTTTGTAGCACCCTTTACTGATCAGTTAATCATTGTATTTGATTTCCTGTTCACATGGCGTTGCTGTAAATTAAAAAAAAACAACAAACAAACAAACAAAAAAAAAAAAAAAAAAAAAAAAAACAATACTGTTATCATAGGAGAGAGCATTATTCACGCAATACTTTGTTGGAATGGAGAGCTCCAGCATACAGGTTGGGAAGTTACTATAGAACGAAAGCTGATATTCCACCATACAGCCAAGTGCATAGTACCATGCTAATAGAAAATGTACAGCCCGTGTACTATGATATAATACCAGTTCCAATAAAACTTGGCTTTGTCTCTCCAGCAGTTCTGGATCACAGTTTTGGCCTTTCTGGATGACACACGTATACTGGGAAAATCTTTTGTATGTCACCTCCAAACTCTTAGAGAAATGTTCCTCAGATTTCGGGATAATGAATTCTTGAGAAAAACCAAAGAAATGGTAAATCTTCGAAAAACCGGATAAATTTCTAGGAAAAAAATGTATCCAAGGATTGCATAGGTGTTGATCCATAGAAGTTGCCCAGAACTAGCCAAGAGTACCGCCAAGAGAAAGATATAACCACTGGAAACATATATCAGAATTTACCAAAATTGACAGTTGTCATTATGGGCTAACAGGACCAAAAAGCAAGTTCATCTGGCAAAAATATCATTGTGAGGCAATTGAAAGATTGAAGTTCATTTCTGTCTGTGCTCCTCTTCTGGGTTACCCAGAGAAGGATGGATGGTGCTTTTGGATATAGATGTCTCAGATATGGTGGTTGCAGCTGAGCATTCTCAATTACAAGACGGGAAACTACGGATACTGTCTTACAGTACTTTTTCGTTCAAGTGGTATTACATTATTAGAAAAGGACTTCTAGCTCTAGATGAATTCACCAAACAGTTCATCCATTACTTACTAGGTAAGACATTTGCAGTTCGTAGCGATCACAACAGTCTGGTCTCGTTAATGCATTTATAGGCCTACATTACCCTTTTGTTGTAAACTTAGCTGACTGACAAGTCGAGAGAACTAAAAGGTGATAGGCCTAACAGGTCTCTTTGTATTTTTGGCAGAAGTAATAAAATTTATGTTTTGGGTGGTTAGGCCTGTACATTTTGGAAAAGAGCTAGTGTCTGCAGTTAATGATATATATTTCTAAGGTTGAGAGGATCGGTTTAAAACCACCAGTTTCCTTTTATGGGTGGCTGCCTGTCTCAAGTCAGGAGTGAAATTTGTTTTGTCACATTGGTATTGGAAGAGAAGTTTTGATGCTTTGGCAAGTCTGGAATCTCTTTGCTGTCATTGTTGGGTTTGGAACTGATGAATATGGATCATGTTTTTCTGTACTACTTGAGGGCCACCTAACCAGATGACTTGAAGACCTAGGCCAGTACAAAAGAGAGATTCATCCATCGAGCCAGTAAAAAAACAAAAAAAGCACAATAATGCCGACCCCCTTAGCAGAATCCATGACAGGCAGACGTTTTGTAATTAGTTTTAAGCAAGATTTTTTTTTTTTTTTTTTTAGATCAGGTCATATGGGATGTACGCAAATAGTGCACTCATGCACAAGAACAATATGGCGTCAGATTGAAGAGGACATAAGTGACATTGTACTCATAACCATTAAGACCTCATCATAAGTTACTGTTCTAATTTAACCAGGACAGGGTCAGGGTGCAGCAGACTGTTTGGATGCATATTCCTGTCGGGAACTGTGTGATCATCAACTAAAAGGCCTGGACATTTCACCCAATGTTTCCTGGTCGCGGAATAGGGAAATCATTGCCTCTGAAGTACTGTATCTCCATAGTCCTTCTGTTTAGCATCTTTTGGGCATGTAAGTCTCAAATTGTTATGGCAAATGAAGCTCTGTACTGTATAAGGAAAGATGCTGTTCCCGGGAAATAATATGTAGTACCAATACTGATGAAACAGGAAGATTCGAAGTAATGCCACGGTGTACAAGTGGATAGACCCTTAGGTAAAACTAAGACTCTTCAGCTGTTAAGATATGGTTTCTTTTGGGAACCACGGGCTTAGAAAGTAACAATATGCAAAATTTTGTGCTACATATAGCTTGCATAAAAAGCCCAAAATGTGGCCAAGGCAGTTTCGGGCAGGTACTACACTGGAACATCATTTGAAATGTTGCCTTGATATTCCGGGTCCATTAATCCCAGGTTCAAGTAGCTGGCACACACCTCCACAAATGCATGACCGCACTACATGACGATATTTCTTGAAATTCATTTAAAAAAATTCTAGTTTTCAGCCTGTTTGAATACCATATAAACCTATTAAACAGAAAGGAGATGATTGTGGTACAGGACAGAATTACACAATGGTTCCAATGGGACGTGACATCATGCCCCAATTGTGAAACCATAACAGAACCAGACTGCACGAAGGGTTGAAGAAATTTTGCACAAAATTTCCACCTTTTTTTTTTGCTTCTATTAGCAAAGTTGCCGTCTCATGGCATCCTATTTGTGAGTTTAGACAGGTTCGTAAGTCGAAATTTGCTCGTAAATTCGGAAAACTAGCACAAGCCAGCAAAACAACAAAAAACAAAAAACAAAAACAAAAAACAAAACAAAACCAAAAAAATACTGGACTGTATACCCACTAATTAGTGACCCATTAATTATCTAAAAAAAAATAAATAAAAAAAAATAAAAGAGGAACGAGCTCCAAAGGTGCATGCTACTCATGGAGAAGGCTGGCCAATAACTACCCTAAGCATATTATGGCTTATGCAGTTAAAACTGCGGCAATGCTGATATCCTTTATATGTGGCTTTTCCTGCCCTGGCAAAGTGGAGTGGTGTTAATATGGTCCTTGTAGCTCTGACATATAGAATAGTGGCGTATGTACTCCGGAAAATAGCGTACCAGGAAAGATTGCGCATTGTGAAGAGGAGATTACAGTTCTACACAGACCGACCGCATTTGCTGTTCCCATATTCCTAATGCTTAAAACCAAGCAATTTGTACGTATCCACATATTTTAAATATGTACCAGATTTGGACCCTGCCTGCCCTTCTTGTGTTACAAGCTATAAACAGGTGTTCTATGTGAACAGCTTGTCCTCTGCAAACCTTAATTTTCAACCCCAAGAACCGATGACTACGGGTAGCGCCTTCTCTTTAACTCATGTTTCTTTAAATTTTAAGAGCTGTGGAGGATACCATTCGTGCTTACTTTGAACGCCGTGTTGTTCAACAATCGTGGGAAGCGCACTGTCCCCAGTGATGTGGTTAAGGAAGGAGAGGTTGTTCAAACGTAATAGAACCATCCTGGTTCATTTCCGTAAGATCCCTTGGTTTTAATGCTCGCAAAAGTGCGGAGAACAACTAGAATCATTAACACATGAATAACTGCTAGAAACAATAGAAGCATGAGTTAATAGTCAATGTATGACTCAAGTCAACAGTTTCCCTACGCATAGGTCGTGAACATTGTGCTCAACCTACGCCAAAGGTAGCTATTCACCTGTGGCGTGTCTTCATGACAGGTATACCTGCAATTTTAGGAACAATGTTTTCTGTGCGTATGTAATTTAAGTAAATGTATTAGAGCAGACGGCATTTTACACCAGGGCCCCTTTGGGCCTCTTGATAAAGCGTCCCACTAAGCTCCATGTCACCAAAAATCAATGTATCATCCAGGGCCTGGCGGTAATCCATTGCTGCAATACTGAGCCAGTCAGTCAAAGGAATAAACGAAAGAAAGAGGACGAAAGAAAGAATACGAAGTATGCTTAATGAACCCAGATGATATAACATGAATGTAAGAGTATATTTATATAGCCCCTTGTAGATGAGATCGAAACACCCTGACAACCTCAATGTACGAAGCTCCGATACAAGTTTGTTACAAGTTTGAAAAAAAAACTTCCATAGATCAAAGTTACTTGGTGTAATTTTGTGCTTGTGTTAGTTGTAATTGTGTATTTTATCAAAATTGTAAAAGTTCTGTTTACAAAGATGCAAGAGATATCACTTCGACGGAAAAAAATGTTGATAATGGTTGAATACAATTTTATTCAAAATTGTGCACAAACTACACAGTTGAAATTATGTTTCTATAAAGCTTGACGGTCATTTTTTTTTTTTTTTTTTTGTGGAGGTCTGTTTGTATGTGATTTTTAATATATTGGCTGTTAACGGAAATGTATATAAATCCAGGTTGCGTTTACAATTTTGTTTATAATTTTCGATATGTAATCTTTCACGGGGGGAGAGAGAGAGAGAGCGAGAGAGAGAAAGAGACAGACAGACAGACAGACAGACAGAATATACGCCACTTAACTATAGTGTTATACCCTTTCAAACAATCGCGGTTCTTAGAGAGAATATCTGCCACTTAACTATAGTGTTATACCCTTTTAAACAATCGCGGTTCTTAGGTGAGATACGTGCCAGAATGTGAAAAGGTGGTAGGCAGATGAGCTTATGCATTCACTTCACCAGGGCGCCCTTTCACCATCATATTACATCGCTGTTTTTCTTTTGGATCAACACAAAGGATCCGCTGGGCATCAAGTGTTCTGATTATAAAAAAATATTAACAGATGAGCATGAACATGGAAAACCTGATATTGTGTGCCAAAACTGTGATTTTTGACGATTTAAGCAAAATGTAAAGCACGTTTCACGTCAGACAGGTTTTTTTATACATATATATATATATATATATATATTACAGCAATCACTTTAGCAAGGTAACATTTGGGGAAACACGAGTTTAGTCCTGAAAGAAACCACAAGAGACGTCATAACGCAGACTTCCTTTATGGCCAATATTGTTCAGGTCCGCAAGATAAAACATCATTTCTTATATATATGAACGCTTCTTTCCCGTCCGGCCCTCAGTCCAAAGTGAGAATATACACGTAAAACACCAATAACCCATTGAAGAATGTACATTATTTTCCGACTATAAAATGTTGGCTCTTCTACTTCATTTGTTGCATGATATTCTTTATCAGAGTCGATGTTCCATGGACAAATGATGGTGTTTCACCAAAACTTCCCGACATAATTATTCAGTGGCTCCATCTAGAACCTTGCTGCATAACCATTATACAGCAGGCTAAGATAAAAATAGAAATATATATACACATTGCAACAATGGTCTTGATTGTTTTAAATTTTCCAGTAGCCCCATTTGAAGGCCTATATTGCTGTGACCCCTCATGAAATATACTCCTTGGACATTTTAGCAACCCGCTCCTCACAAAAGGTGACAAAATAGATACTCTTCTAAGTATGATGGTAACCCTGGGTTTCCATGCACGGATTTTTTAGGTGTTTGAGTGTACGGTAGAGGTGGCTTCTACATTGTTCATCATTCGACATAGCCTAGGTGCTCTCCATCCCCTAGACTAGTATACATGCTGGAGTATCCTAAATACATTTTCCTTTATTTTCTAGATTCAGGCGTATGCCATACTTTTATCTTAATATTCCAAGAGAAAACCCTTAGACTTTCTGGACTGCCCCTACAGCAGAAAGAGCGAGTGAAGAAAACACGGATATTTTTCTCTTTTGCAGGCAACACGCTGCAGATGTTTGGTAAATTTTATAATTGACGCAGCATGATTCATCAGTGCTGGGCGCTGATCACGTTTTTGCGTAAAACGAAGAATGGCATCCCAGAGAACGCAAACTAGTATTCCATCCTCCCCTTGTTGGAATCACACGGTGAAATAGCCAGCTGTGCTTTTGTTACTGTTGATCAGGGATCTCACTATTGATGCACAAGTGCGGAATTCTTGGGCACAGTCATTGTACCTAATGTACAAAAATACGTAATTTACAAATTACACTTTTGGGCATCGAGTACTTTAATATCATGGTCACCTTGTTGCAGACCGCCGCACATATTCAATTTGCAGTGTAATGGCGAGGATCAATCACAAATAGTACGTGTACGTCAGTTTGGGGGAAAAGGCTACGTAATATGGCACATTTCGTGGCACGAATTGCCCTAATTGTACCCTTGGAACTAACCATCATGCATTTTAAGATATTTAGTATGCTGTTCCATGTGATGTGCGTGGTTTTTTTTCCACGCACCAGGATGATTATGATGATGATGATAAAACATTGGATCCTGAAGATCGTTTGTTTTAACACCAAAGTTTAGATATACATTGACGCCCAATACAAATGGTCAGAAAATTTAGTTTATTTTGTATATATAAATGTTCAGTGCGCACGGTGGCCATATTCCTTACGAAGAAAACACATATACACACGTCTTCCAGTATAAAGATACTAAATAAGTGTTACGTTGCAAACACTGCGTCACTTCTGCTCTCAGGTCAAACATTAACACTGCTGCGTCACAGTTACGACCTGTGGCAGCTTTAATTTGAACTCCGTCATCATTTCTTTCACCTCAGTATTATGAGTCACAATTATCATGCTTTGTCAGCCGGTGAACTGCTAGGAAGTGGGACTGATGGCCAGAAAATAGTTTCGCGTGCTTGATCAGCACAAGCACAGTTCCTATAATATTATCATTCTTCAAGCTTTGAACTCCTCTCCCATGCTTGGTCTTTGTCGATCTTCGCTGTTAAGGTTTCTTAAAAGGATTTGGTTTTCTTTCTCTGTGAGGCTGTTTCTGACACAAGGAGGTCCCGACGCTCGTCGGGAGCTCATTCTTCGACCAGCATCCTCCGTGGGCATGGTGGAATATGCTGTGACACTGTTAGAATAGAGCGAGGTTCTTCGAGAGGGCTGTAGCGTCGGGCAGCAGCAACAGATCTTGGATATGATCCAATTGCACGCCGGGATTCGGCTGAGAAAGAGGAAAACAATGACGATGATTATATGATAACCGATACCAGAAACTCGGTGGACAGATCATAGTGTTGAAAAAAAGACTTGTTTACGATAGTGATTAATATACCAATACTTCATTACCCATTCCATAATACAGACGTTTTGCCTTAAATTTATACAAAATGATATTTATTTGTAATTTTGTGAAATGTGTTGTAGGCTTTTGTTATTTCTGCCGATCTATATGGACACATTTTGTATGCTTCAGTACCAATGATGCATATGATGCATGAAATGATAGAAAAGAAATTATTCCCTCAGCGTTTTGTTCTTTCTGGTTAGTGAACAGCCATGCTACCTAAACTATGCATGCTTTATGCCTAACATGGATATAATTTTGTACAAATCTGGGTGCAGAGTCACATGGCATACAATCTAACGAAAGCCCACACAATACATAAAAAAATAGCACTGCTGTATTTCAACTGGCTTCAAGCAGTTTAACCATGACGTGTTTTGTTTTTTTGGTTTTTGTTTTTTGTTTTTGTTTTTGTTTTGTTTTTGTTTGTTTGTTTTTTTTTTTGTGGGTCATATTTTTTTTTTTTTTTATTCATATCGGCGATCCATCCGCATGGAATTGTTTCCCAATAATAATTGAATGTTCAATGTTGTTAAGGTCCTCTGCTTTTCCTTTTTTCCCGACCGATTCAGGCGATATATAATTTACTGCTTTCCAGGGCGCACAGTTTGCCCAGGAAAGCTGCTGGCTGAGTTTCTGGAGGATTGATATGCCATTACCATTACTCATCCGGGTGGACAACTAAACGAAGGACCCTAACTCCGTGAAAACTTTAAAGCACCTCAATGTTCCCTTTGTATATAATGAAAGAAAGCCCAGCAGTTGTCTGGTATATAGTGTCAGTATAATGATAAATATGTTATATATTATCAATCATATCAGTCTTCGGATCTTACTGGAAAAATGATCCTATCAGCGAAATTAAAAAAAAAGGATGTGTGTGCGATAAAGTAAGTACATATAGGTCAGCATAAGGAAAAAAAGTTATCGCTATCAACGCTGTTCCATTATACAATATGCAACTTTTATTCAACTAGGTGCAAAGTCAACCCATCCCGCACGGCAACATGGCGGCGACGGAAGTGACGTCCATGAACAGTGTGTTTATACTTTTTTGTCCATATGCGTGAATTTTCAGAGATCACGAATCCTGTAATTATGGATTTTTCGCTAGCATTAATTCCGAACCGCCTTTTCAAAAAGAAGTGGAGTGTACATAGGCCATAATATCCGAAAATAAAAAATAGAAGATACATTGGCATTTGTTTTCTATGTATGAAATATTTTTATAATGATGTAACATTATTTCATGAATATGGCCTTTCAACGTTTCATACATATAAAGCCTTTTAACGTTTCATTGCAGCTGCGCATATTGTCAGACATATGCTATACATATAGAGCCAAACTGACGGTTCTCTTGATACAGATGACATTACTTTTGATATTTCGTGGCATTAACTTATTATACGTATAATTATATATCGGACGCTTATTCTAAGCACTAATTCGGGTGTCAAGGGAGGGAAATAGCGTATGCAACTTTCTCAAATAAAAATTACCAATCAACAGGTCACACCAATTGTGCATGCAAGGCCAATATTGCCAAACCCAGTCATCGTAAAAGAGTTCCACTAGAATGTAATGAAAGTAAGCTATAAACTGCATGATGTAAAGTAAAAACGCCAAGTTTAGTAGATGAAAGACTTACAAAGCGAGTACGTAGATTGAGATCTTGTTTTTCTCACCCTGTCATTGAAAAACCAAGATAGCAGGGTGAAGTTTCGTAGAATAATATTTGCGCTTTGAGAACATTAACCGATCACGATGATGGAGTAATAAAAATGCTTCTTAAGAATCTAAAATTACATTGATTAGATCAGTTGCGTTGTGTGACTGGTCATATATGTTTTCTTCTGAACATTGGCATCGGCTACCGACTCGCTATGTTTTAATTACCATTCCATTTGACAGAATTGCGTTAAAAGTGCGTTTCTGACGAAAGAAAAAATAATAAAAGCATTGATGTTCTTTGCTTGAGAGATCAAAAAAGCAATCCCAACGTCATTACCATGTTATTTAGGATGCAAAACCGTATTAGAAGTGCATACTGACGATAAAAACCAGTGTGCACATATTACGCTAACTCCTTCGCTGTAAGTGATAATATAGCAATAGCTATACAGAGAACAATGAAAAATACTACTTTGACGATGGCTGACGGTGTGAGCACCCAACAACTAATAACAAAGTTTGGAAAAATACTAAACCTCCACAGAACAAGTAATAATTAATATATGACTTTTTCAGTATGAGTGTGTCTACGTAAATATTAAATGAGCACTGAATCCCGACCACCAAGATTGCCTCTATTTAGAAAGTAATGGTTCCAACAGCGAAAGAATTAACAAAGTGAAGAAAACACACCAACTAATAACAATGCTTTACCATATAAGTGCGTTGTTGTAAAATATGAGACCACCAACAAGTGTCACGTCATTCAAACAAAGCAGAGTCTATAATATTAGCAGACATCACATGGCATGCGTGTTAATAATACCACTCCAAGGTGTTGGTACAGCCCACACTACAAGGTGTCACTTGCACAATTATCTGGTGCAAGTGTGGCAAAGTAGACTGAGGTAGGACAAACTTAGTCAGCATTTATATGACACTGGGTGTTAATGGAATATGCCTCACTTTCAAAGTTACAGCCAGTTTGACTGGCTTGGAATGAGACTATTACTCTGAACGTCCTTCTTCATAAGCTAGAAAATGGCAAATTCATACAATCAAACACACTTTTGTCAGATATTTTTAGTCAAAGAGCACAGCGACGATGTGTCTTACAATTTCTCTTGACAGTACATAACGCTGAAGGTGGCGCCTCGTCGTAGGCGCTGTACCAACTACTCAAGGGTGCGTTTAGGCGATTTAAACCGAGAACCAATATATTTTTGGGGCAAACAATCATTTGGTTACTGGCTGTCGGTTGATGTCGCCGAAATGCACCCACCGTGACACATATTATGCATAAGAGTATGTATATACTATAGCACGCACTACGTTACCCACCGTAGATTCTGGCAGAGCCTGCTGCTAAATACGCCGTAAATGAGGGGATTCGCCACGCTGTTCAGTGGCGCGAAGCTTTGAATTAGAATAGATACTGCTTGCATGGTCTTTGTTTTGGGTATGTGTCCATACACAGATAACAGATCGAATATGAAAAACGGGCTCCAGCATAGTATGAAAGCTGAAAAGTACCAAATATATGTTACAGAATTGAGGACCGTCTTGTAGGCAAATTTGACATGGCAAAGGGGCAAGTGAGCCCATCTTGCGAGAACCACGCCCTCACATGTGTACTACTGGATAGTCAGTCAACCATAGAACTCGTTCATTTCCCTACCGCATGCCCTGGTGAGGAAATCAGAGTCCTGGATCGCGAGAGAACAGTCATCCCAGATGAAAAAATACAATCTACCGATTATAGCAGAAAGGAAAAATATAAATTTGGTTGGACACTTCCATCAACGGACAGGCAAGAATCATCTTTGGCATCATATCTGCAGACAAAAGGGGTAACAGAAGACCAGAAAGAATAAAAATGTAAAATATTGCGCCACACTATTTGGTAGAGCGCTAACGCTCCATCAGTGTAGCAATGTTCATGTGCATTTGTCTAAAAAAAGTAAGCTTAGCACTACATTAAAACACCTATATTTAATAGTGATTGCTTCACTTTGTCACATGTAACATAAATAGTCCATAACGTTGTATAACTGACCTATATATGTAACTCTACTGGGCCTCGCTTTGGCAAAGCATTTTTATCGGTTAGAAAAAGGAAATTGACTTTTTTTTTTTTTTTTAGATTTATATAGAACCATACTTTAATATGCGTTGTGAACAGTTCAAATCAATTGTTTTGAAGCAGATATATACGGTGAGCCTAGTCACTGTAGAACCATCTACTTTTCTGAATGATATAATGAACTGGTCCTTAAACATTTTCTCGGGGGGGGATATGTCTTTCCTCGAAGTGACTCCAAGCTGGAGTTAAAAACTGAACAGAGAGAGAGAGAGAGAGAGAGAGAGAGAGAGAGAGAGAGAGAGAGAGAGAGAGAGAGAGAGAGAGAGAGAGAGAGAGAGAGAGAGAGAGAGAGAGAGAGAGAGAGAGAGAGAGAGAGAGAGAGAGAGAGAGAGAGAGAGAGAGAGAGAGAGAGAGAGAGAGAGTCCCCTATTTCTGAAGAAACGTCATAGGGAAATAATCGTCAATACTAACCCTTGCGGACAGTTTATGATTTTACAGTTGATGTTTCTAGGTAACAATTTATATTTACCTATTACGATAACAAGTGTCATTTTAATGGTCCTGATCTTGGCCTGAGGTATGACGCCTCGGGAACTGCTCTTACTCTCATGTGAATCGTGGCTGTTGACCATTTCCTGGGTCATAGAGCTATCTATGACGACACCTGTAAAATAAACTCAGCATTACTGCAATTATTGACAGCTGTTATTGAGAATAAATATACGTCTTTGTTATCTGATTAAACGAGCAAAATGAATCCTTTGGCACTTCTGGACACTTTACCAATGTTTCTTAGTACAATACTAACCAATCAGCAAGATCACGCGATTGTTTTATGGTGGTTTTGCTTCCCCAGCGCCACTTAGCTGAAGAATGTGGCTTATTTATATTGTACATACCTTCAGTAGTGATCGTTTTGTTATTGCAAACTATAACCCCCCCCCCCCCCCATTTAAGTGAGTGTGTGTTGGGTGTGTGTTGGGTGGGGGGTATGTGTCCAGCTTTATTTAATTTGACACGAACGGAATTTCCCAGGCATTTTGCAAATGCCGTTTTATCAAAAAACAAAATACGATAATGGATGTGTAAATTTACATTATCTGCAATGAACTGGCCGGAGGGGGGGGGGGGGGGGGGGGGTGGCGTATCATAAATACAATGCCGTAACTTATGAATATAAAGCACTTGTATATTTGATGTCTTCCTCTTCAGCACATGTCCACGCCCCACACTCAGAGCTACAGAATGATGTGGCACTGTTACACCTGTTTGTATTATTCATATCTACATCAGTTAGAATCACACAGAAAGCAATCCATTCGTATCCCATGGCTTTCTTGAGATGGATACACGTGAAGCGTTTACCAATTGCCACTTGTGACCTGGCAGCGACGCCTGCTAAGCCAACGCATTCAAGTCAATTTAAACCCTGTATGAAGGTTGAGTTTCCTTTCATGTGATCCACCACGTTTGAGAACCCTTCCGTTTGATCCACTACGTTTCCTTTCACTAATTGAACATTGGCCCTCATATTAAGAAATGTGTGTTGACCTCGTAACCATAAACACAGATGTAAGTGTAACTCAAATCATATGGCGAGTATAGAAAATCGGGATAGCACCGAGAGCTACACCTGTTCGTGACATCACAAAGGCATGGATCGTCAGCCACCTTCTTCTGGGCGCCAGTTAAGTCACAGTATATGGTCGGTGTACCCTCTACAGGAAGCCACCACGGGTAACCTTGTGTTACTTTGTACTTGATAAAGTGTTCAGGTTTTTGCTGTAAATAAACATTCAGATTTCTTGCTGATACAATTGCCCTCCCAATCCGTGGAACTTTCCTGCTGAGCTAGACCTTTTAGTGTGTCGATAACCTTGGACGGCTGTGTCGATCGCTACCAGGTGATCCACGTAGGAGAAATGTTTACAAAGCATTGATGGTCTGTGGAAAGCAAGCCATATCTCATATATGATTAGGCCTAACAGCTGACCGGACCATGCTGATTGAAACATGCTGATTACGTTGTGCGAAAATGTGCTTATGGACCCTCTGTGAGTGGGTTCTGAATAAGATGGACAACAGGTATGCTTTACGGCACTGCTGTCTCATTCGCAGGAATGGGTCAATTACGACGCACGCACCAAGTAATTAGAATCTTTATCAGTCAAAAGCTCATTTTCGAACCAAGTGGTACAGAATCAATCCTCAACCCAGTGGAACCACTCGGGTCTATTCAGCGGGCAACCATGGTACACTGACATAGTTCATTTTTTTATAGGACGTATGTTAGTTGTCGATTTTACCAGTACAAAAACACACTAATTTACAATGTTAATGCGATTAGTCGATCCAGATGTTGTCATGTAGAGAACCAGTTTGGCTCAAGAGGGTGGCTTTACGTGGGTGTATTGACCTAAACTAACTTTCAAAACGCATTTCTCATGTGATTAGCTCCTCAGCTTTGCACTTTACTATATCATCGTTTAGCGTTCCCACGTCTCCTTTACACACCCCTTAGCAACTCGTTATTCCATGCCAGTTTTATCATAAACCTCGGAAAGATCATCCGTAAAACTACCAAACGGCAATTATTGCCCTTGACTGTCGGTTGAAGTATGATATTTCCAGTGTTCAAGAGCATTCTGAAGTAACTGTGTAGGCCTAAAGACCAAAGACAAGTTTTTACAAGTGGATTTGGAGAATTCTTCACACACACACACACACACACACACACACACACACACACACATAGCCACGTATGCGTGCATATGTATATATTGTTCTATATATCTAGAGTCTATATATATCATGTTTGGGTCGATTTTAGTTCTACAACAGGCTTGTATAAATACCGTATCATAGGCCTAAAAGCAACAGTGCCGCGATATGATGTATCAGTACTCTGCCGGTGGTATCGGCACTCCTCCGGTGGTGTCGGTACTCTTCTGGTTTCATCGGTAATTGTGTTGATGGGGAGTAAAACTTTCTGCAAATGTCGTTCTTATTTTTGCTTTGTGCATTGAAATGTACAAATCGACCCAAACATGAGAAAAGTTTTTTACAGTATGCTTTGCAGACGACATGAATAAGTATATCGCACTGAATATCATACAGCAGAACTCGTTAATATACTTCATATCGTCAACAAAGCATGCTATAATCTCTCTCTCTCTCTCTCTCTATATATATATATATATATATATATATATATATATATATATATATATATATATATATATATATATATATATATATATATATATATATATATATGAGAGAGAGAGAGAGAGAGAGAGAGAGAGAGACCAACCAATATGGGGGCATAATAACAAACATTTCAAAGGTTTTAAATGAACAGTATATGGTTGCCTGATATATCTTTCAGGTTGAGGAGTAAGAAAATGACAGTTTTGCTCCTGGAACTGCTTCCACTAGTTACATTAGCTACTTACCGTTTGTTGTTCTGGTGCTGAGTCTCTTTACCCCTGGCTTTTTCGCAGGTGCCAGCACTTTAGATTTGTGCCAAATAATATATATGATAACAGCGTAGCACGTGGCAATAATAAGGGCAGGAATGATGAATAAAGCCGTCGCTATTAGCGTCATGTACAGCTACAGGTGAAAAAAAAACACACCATAATAATGATTAAACATTTTCAAATGTTTCCTTTTATCGTTCACAGTCTAGAACGTCTGTACGAACAAATAATATAAGATAGGATGTTGAAACGTACCAATTCTATTTAAAAAAAAAAAAACTAGTTGTAAAGGAATTTGTTCATCGGGTCTTTCAATAAGGAAAATTGGAAAGCCCTCCCCCCTCCAAAAAAAAAGCCAAAAAATCATCATCATCATCATCATCATCATTACACAATACAGTCATACAAGCAGACATTCACATGCGCGTGCAAAATCACACGCTGTGCAATGGTTCAAATTTTGTCTATTAGTTGCCAAATAAATCCGTACAAATACAACGCATTCGGATATTAAAATGGTATTATACACATGCACAAACAATGATCTCTTCTTAAAATGGGAAACAAGAGTGAAAATAATAGGAAGAAACAACCTTTGGTAAAATGTGTATGTAATTTAAAAAAATATTTTTTTTTAAATGTAAAATATCCTTTCTTTGCCCGTAGCGACGTCGCCGACGACGACGACGACGATGATGATGATGATGATGATGATGATGATGATGATGATGATGATGATTCAAGCGTTACACTTAGGCAGAAGCCTTCCATCTGTACATTAATTGGCAACCCTGCTGACTATGTTTATTCTGGCAATTCCCCATTCAAATGGTTTGATTGGCGCATCATCTGTGGCAAACGACCCAAGAGGTAAAGAATACAATGTATTTTAATCGACATACTGTATCGTTGCATGGCCCATATAAACACACAAATTTGTTTCAATATCTAAAATTATACTGCACCTGCCAATGCCATTTGAGTGGCAGATGTATCCAGCACTGTTTTGAGCCGTCACTCATGGTTTTCTCGTAATTCAGTATGATCATAGGTATAGAAAAAACAGCGGACAAAAACCAAGCAAGTCCAATGAGAATCTTTGCTCGCATCCCTGTTAATTGAAGAAAGACCGTACGTTATATACTAGACTAGTGCTTTGCCATTTTCGGGTTAACAATATGCCAGTAGCGCCGAGAAACATGACAAAATCATTTGAACCGGTGCATCTTTGTACTTAAATTTCTCATTGCAAACACACATGCCTCCCAGAGCATCATTTCGTCTTCAAGTACTGATGGCAGTTTAATTACGTCTCTTTGTTTATTCTCTTTCATGTGCAAAAATCGGCAACGTTTTCGTCTGAGGTAAGCTGTAGCTCAAATATGAAGGCCATCAGCAAAAGATGTACGTTTCGTGGATTTCGTTAAGTAGTGAGATGGTATACCCATTTAAGCGATAAAAAGATACACATAAAGACAGGTTTGTCAGGAGAAAAAGTACGCCTTCCGCAGCACTTGATGCACTATGCCTAAATTTAATCTTGCAGTTTCCCCTAACGCTATATCAGTCGTCACTGATCAACGTATCGCTATTATCACCATGTAGGGAAATACTTACATTCTGGGCCATTACAGTATAGAGTAGCCTCAAAGTCATTTTTCTTATGGCGTAATGAGACATTATGTATGGAAGCCATGTGTAGAATGCTGTACTGATTTTACGCCAACTTGTGCAGGAATTTGTAGGTATTATTCCTTTAACTCCAAATTAGCTGTCACAATCGATGAATGTGTTGAAGTCCCATTAAAAGATGGTGTCTTGAAGTCGGCTGTGACCCCAAAGTGTATGCTTTGGTAATAACTTTATTTTGCGATAGGTGCGTGAATCTCACACGTTTATTAAGATAAGCATTGTGGTCAACTTGAAATTTGACAATTTATCATCTTGTATTTACACTGATTCCCGTAATTTCATTCATGATAGAAGATAGAAGACACCTTTTAACGACATGCTTTTTATTTCAGGGATAACAAAAGACTTTACTCAATTGAATCAAAATAGAATACACAAACTTTGGACAGCTAGACAAGACAAAATTTCATTTCATGAAGAGCTCTGAGACTGACGGCAAAACTCTGTGCTGAATATCTGAGAATTTGAGAAGCAGGAACTAAATTTTCTACTGCACTGTTAACGTAGCATAAAATGTAAATTCTATCATGATTTAGGAATATCTATAAGTGGTTTTGTCGGGACCAACATTATGTACGAGTTTAACTAATACATTTTTATATTCTTCATTTTAGGCATGTTTCCCAAAAGGCGTGAATGTGAGAAGAAATTCTGTTTATCTCTTCTGTAATATGCCAAGCTAAGTTAAGGTATGCGTGCTCAATTGCTGTTACGCAATTTACTGAAGTAAACTCTTTGAGGCTTTTTACGCCATGAATACATACGTACCACTGCTGCTGAAGCTCATGGGTCTGGCAATAGCGCCAAGTCTGTCTAAACTGAGTGATACCAGAACATACGTAGATGCGTATGTCACAACAGACTGAAATAATAGAAATTTGAATGTAGTAACATATGACGGTTTTAGACATAATGCATTTATTCATTTATTATGCCCTATATGCCAATGTGACTATTGGCTCTACCTTAAACTAGAATAAATAAGGGAAACCAATGGAATATACACCAAGAACCAAACAGTACCACAGGAATGCTTATCCATTTGACCTTTGCTCCAGAATATGATTATGGAAATCAATTGTAGATACGACGTAGGATCTTACATCACAAACCATCTTCGAAAGAGTTGGAACGTTTTTTGTGGTCCATCCCATTCGTCATAAAGCAGATATTTCATTTGCATAAAAAAACCTGGTCAGGCTAATTCCATTTTTGCCACGATAGCAATCATGGAATTTGTCATAATTAATATATTACATAGCTGTATGTAGGACCATCCGTCCGTCACGACTGGTTTATTAATTCATAAAGTCAACAAACCAGACATGACAATGCCGCCCCTTGCAAATGCAATTTGCCCACGGCGGTTGAAGATATATATTGATATAGTAGTATTAAAATGCTGTTTATGGTCTTAATTCCATATTCGATGTTAATAACCTCCTCATTACCAGTAACATATATGGTAGGAGACAATACCATATGGTGGCTGGTTTCTTTGTTTGTCGACCAACACACGCATATTTATAATAGCAAAATTTTGTATTGTTGTCGGACCATTTTTAAAAAACATATGGAAACAAAAATATTTGAAGCACCTTCTGTTCTGGATTTGCTATTATTGTTTGGGACACATCCTAATATATTCAAAATGTGTTTTATTACATTGTGTCATGCCATATCATATCATATATCATACGATGTCATAGCATACCGTTTCATATCGTATCGTATCATATACGTTTTGTGACCGCTGAACGGCCGGGTCTCGAATATATATCATATATCATATATCATATCATATCAGATCGTATCGTGTCGTGTCGTATCGTATCGTATCGGAATGTATCGTATCGTATCACATCACATCACATCACATCACATCACATCACATCACATCACATTATATCATAACATATATTATATCATGTCAAATAGTTTTGTATCGTCAAATACATTCAATTCGATTTCGTTAGTTTATTTCAGTTTTGATAATTAGGTCTGAGATAACTATATTACAATCTGCATTGTGACATTATTGCTTATCGATTTCTTTATGTTCCTTGCGCCAGAAAATGCATGTTTTGGGCACATCTTTATCTTTATCTCTGAGCCTAGTGAGCTTTCTCTACAACTTATCCATTCTCTTCGTGGAAAGATGACTCATCCACCATGGTAACGTACCTGTATATATCTAATTAATTTACACATAGTGTCCCCAGCATACCAGTGTATTGTGATTTTCCAAACCAAATCCGTCACAACACTGAAACAGCCAGCTGCCAAATCTGCAACAGAAAACACACGGACCCTTTAAGCAGTGAATAAATGTAATAAGAATTAACGTATATCTTATTCACTTTTATGTGTGTGGTGAAAGATAGAGCAAATATCTCTGGTCACTTAAAGCAAAGATTAATACCAGCTACTCTGTTATTAGTATAATTTCAAAATAGTTTTGTAGAAAAAGAAAAAGGTATCGCCAAGTGCTGCTTTCTGAGTTTCTTCTATAGTCTACACCTGTTCCGCATCCCTTCGGAACTAAAGCTGTTATGTGACACTAATGTCAAGTCTATTAGGGACGCCAGGTGTTCATTTGACACCTACACCGGATCTATTTGCAATGCCAAGCAATATGCATGCAGCATTAGGTCGTATTCTTGGTCTTCTGGAATTGTCCTGTGGTTTTTCTTTGCCACCAATACTAGTTATTTTTTATGGATATCAAAGGTTATATACACATTTGTATCAGATCCCGTGGGGGAAGAAAATGGCTTTGTGGCACTGTTACCACGTTCCTTTTGTTGGAGGATCAGGTGGCCGTGTGCCTTACGTTTACAGCGAAGTCGCTGGGAAAATTTGCTGCTCGTTATAAAATCCATCAGGAATGGTGGGTGTTCATTAAGTAGTTATTGCAGGTCACCTTAGAATGCAGTGTATTTGTTTGACACTTATTTTATGGTCTCTTGGGGATATCAGCTGTTCATTAAACCCTTGCCAGGTTCGTGAGGGATACCCGGTATTTATTTCGCAGTTGTACTACTTATAGCAGGCTTGTTAGTAGTACAAGGTATCGGGCAGACTTACGCAGATCTTTGGAGATGCCAAGGGTTTATTTGACGGGATAGCAGGTCAGCTGCTCTTTCTACACCACTTATTAAAAGCTCTCAAAAATGCAAATTCGCAATTGACTAAATTATTCAAAGAGTATCCTGGATGATTCCCACTGCAAAGAAAAAAGGGTTGAGCATGAACCAAAACGTCGAAACGTACAAAACGGACATTAAACATGACCGTGACCAACATGCCCCTGAGGAAATATGTTAATACGGTCGAATACCTGCATCATTCTGCGACAACAGGGCCTCAAGATAATGAGTGACAACACGAACACTTTACAAAGCGTACCTCCCTAGGTCCACGTCACTCCACACGCAAACATTTCATCAATCGGTGCGCTGCAGAATGTTCTTTGTTGCTCCGTCTCAACCAACGAGACAGTCGCCTGCTTGAGCATTTTAACTCTGGTGCTCCCAACGCCGGTGTATCGGAATGCAACTTTTCCCCGTGAAAGCACAGGAAGTTTCAGCGTCAAAAAACGTCAGCTGCAACTTTTTTCAAGCGAAGAACGATACACACGAGCGCTCAACACCCTTTTTGGGCGCGCTCTGGGCACAATGTGCTTAGGGTTGGCCGACGACAGTTGTTGCCTGCCCCAGAAGGACAAAAGCACCGACGATGAACAACACGTTTGACCTTGCTTGGCATAATTAATATGCCTGTTGCCATGATGTGCCAGTTTAATTCTATCCTTTATAAGGAAATATGTGTATCGGGCAGTTCGTGCAAGCAAGGCGTATTTCTTAAAGCAGGATTCCCGGTTAGTCAACAACTTTCCTTCGGGGAAGTACTCAGCGCCCAGAGCGCCCGAAAGAAACCAAGTGATGAGCGCACATCATTCAAATGTTAGCCGTAATCCTGTTTGACAGGTGATGGACATATTAACATGGCTTCCTGCTTGCAACATGTGCAAGGGCAACCCTCAGACAGCTGTTGTCCTCAAAAGGCCATATTCCAAGGCGCCTGCAAAGTTATTGCTGACAGGAGATGGACGTTGGGTCGAAAGACATCCCCCGTTGCCGAACAAATTAACAATTTCTGGTCCGTAGAAGGTGATAGGTCCTGATGCAAGTTGTTCATATTACTACTGTCGAACCATTTTATACGCTTATAAATACTGGCGAGTAAATTTAGGGGATATTAAAGATTTAGGTGGATGATATATTGCTATCATTGGTTTCTTTCACGTTTTACTGCACATTGCCTCACGTGGAACAGCTGAGGGAATATAATATAGATAGACTTTTTATGATAATGCCTTTCAAAATATTAGGTGGCACATCCTCAACAAAGGGGAAATAATACAGCAGACGACATATAAATTATAGTATCGATAGCTCTCGACAAAACAATTACATCGGCGCCGATCGCAACAAACGTCGTTCTAATATGATGCAAAGTGTTAAGGACAGGCAAGACACCAAAAACCTTTGCATGGCCGATTTTAAGATTTTAAGCGTTTTTACAAGATGAATGTTCTTTATATTAGTTGTCAAAATTTCAAGCTATTAAGTAAAGTAGAAATATGAGAAAAACGCTAAAACCACCCTGGCATGTGGACATCCCAACGTCAATGTGTCATTCTTTTGGTTTTGAGCCGCCAAACGGAACAGTGCCACCCGTCAATTATACTTAACTGCCTGTCACGTGGCTGCAGGTAGCAACGACCCATGGCAAAGGGAGAGTGGTATCAGGGCGGCAATGCGACATAATGCGGCATGCCGAAAGTATGTTTGTGGGCAGAGAAAAAGATGCAAACATGCAAACACATCATAGCCTTATAGTTATCTTGCCTGCTTTGGGTTCTAATGATGGGAGACTGTGAAATGTTCAAGAGAAGCGGGAATCGTCAGACGCCGTTCCTTCAAAGGCCGTGCCACGACGGATTACCTCAGTGGTCCTGCGCACCAAAGACAGGCGGGGAAAAAATGGCACTTAAATCAACAAATTCCCACGTACATAATAATATTTTATCTAAACCCAGAGATGAGGAAACAAAAGTACGAATAAACACATCCAAATAAACATAAACGTAAACAGTAGAGAAAACACTCAAAATAACGTTACAAAACCCAGGTTGGAAAGAGAAATGAAAGTCATAATAATAATGACAAGCTAACTAAGTAAAGTGTACAGACAAGTCTAACAAGCTAACTACATAAAGTGTACAGATAGGAATAAATACAATAAAATAGTATCCTTAAAAACGGGATAAAGAGGTAGGGGGCGGAAGACGAAAACCCTACCATCCGTGCACTGACGACGAGCGGCCGTAGGGCGCCCCACCGAAGCAAGGCAACACAACTTTCGTTGCCAGGCTTGAGGTCACAGGGCCCAAAGGGCCGCCTCCATGACGTGACACTTTGAAACCAGACTGTCGCTGTCGCCGTTTGACAGATCGCTGAATAATGTTTTCCGTACTTCAAAGGCTCTTTTATTCATGTGATTGGCCAAGAATTGATTGACAACATCCCCAACCAAATGTTAAGGGACGATGTTACTACGTTTTGTGCAAATATCAGCTCAAGTTCAGCAAGTGGTATTGTTTCAGAGGCAAATCATCAACATCAAAGACCTTTGCAGCCTGTTTTCTCAGAAAAGATAATAGGACGAGAACCCCACCTAAGAATGGCTATTCAAAGGGCGGAATTTAATCCGGTTAACGGCTTTTGATTCTCTAATGTCTGTACTGCAAAAAACGATTCAGCGATTTTCTGAATTTTACTTCGTTCCTTTTCTATGAAATGAAGAAAATGAACATCCTGAAAATCAAAGGAATAATTAAAACGTCGAACTTTGAGGATGGATTACAGAAAAACGAAACCAAACATAAAAAATTGCAGGATCGTTTTTGTGTGTGTGTGTTTTTGTTTTTGTTTTTTTTTTGGTTTTTTGTTTTTTGTCTTTTGTTGTTGTTGTTGTTGTTGTTGTTGTTGTTGTTGTTGTTGTTGTTGCTAATATGTCAGGATTAAGATGCAAGTGTAATTATGATTTTATATCAAACAATTAGTGAGTTATATCAACATTTATGGGTGTGGATGCTTTGCGGTCAACTTTCAATTGTTTATTCAACAATTAACATCACGAACACCTAAATACGGTATGTATACAGTTTTTGGAGTATTACCATTACACACATATATGATATGTTATCCTAACGCAAATACATTTTGAGCAAGGATTGACTGAAGTGGGATTTAGTTTTGGTGTCTTACCTGTCCTTAAAATGATTCTTATCATAGAAAGACCTTTCTATCAGGTTCCCGCATGCTTGATCAAGTGAGAAATAAAAATGGGCCAACGGACCGAGAGAAGCTGCTAGCTCCAAATGAAACCAACATAAAACCGGGGTAACATACCCCCTGATACATCAAGCTGATCAGAATGGATGGTTTCTTTCTTTCTTTCTTTCTTTCTTTCTTTCTTTCTTTCTTTCTTTCTTTCTTTCTTTCTTTCTTTCTTTCTTTCTTTCTTTCTTTCTTTCTTTCTTTCTTTCTTTCTTTCTTTCTTTCTTTCTTTCTTTCTTTCTTTCTTTCTTTCGTTCTTTCGATCTTTCTTTCTTTCTCTCTTTCTCTTTCTTTCTTTCTTTCTTTCTTTCTTTCTTTCTTTCTTTCTTTCGTTCTTTCGTTCTTTCTTTCTTTCTTTCTCTCTTTCTCTTTCTTTCTTTCTTTCTTTCTTTCTGTCTTTCGTATTGTCGCAGTACCGCCAGGCCCTGGATGATACTGTGAATTGTGATGACATGAAGCATAATGTGACGATTTATCAAGGGGCCCAAAGGAGCCCGGGCTTTCTATCTTTTCTTTTTTCTTTTTCTTTCTTTCTTACGTTCTTCCTTTTCTATCTTTCGTTCTCGCTTTCTTTCTTTTTTCTTTTCTTTTTTACTAAAACGAACGTAAATACGTGCTACATCAAACGAATAACACGTCGTTTTTGGAGAACACAAGTATGAATATGATTATACAAATCGCATTGTAGGTGGTCCATATGGGTATTGGAACACCACTGCAGAGTATTGTGGCATTGGGACTTTGTCTGGAATAGCAGACGTACATATACAAAATTGGAAAAAATATCTTCACCTTAATCATCGCAGAGAGAACGTTTGCTTCGCTAGTATTCAAATTTATTTTAATTCCGTAATGTGCAGGCACCAGAAACATATTGTTGAACACCAAAATAACATGTTGCTTAGATATGTCCCACATTTGTGTTTAAAATCTTGCAAACTGCTTCCAAATATGTTTTTTGTTTTCTTCAAAATTGACTGTCTGTCCGTTACTTAATCCCTTGTTTCTAATTCTCAGCGCATGTTGGTTCATGCGACTCAAGCTGAATGCGCACGCTTTTCGGTGGTGTGCTTGAATCACTTCGCAACTGTCTTAACCTTTACGATTAGTATCTTCCTGCACGCATTGCATGTTCCTCAAATAGATATAATTGGATTCTCCCTATAACCGTTATTTCTAAGGCGCCCATCTGAGAAGCTTCAATTAAGCGTCAGAAGGGCGATGGACATTTAAGCCATATAATACGAAGCAGCAAAGACTTTCTAAACGATTGCCTGCAAGCACGAAGATTGAGAACAAACCAATATTCAAGGAATACCTGTTGGCACCGTCGCTTGAACGGAAGTAGCCTATGCGTTGCATATGTGTCTGATCTTTGGTTGTCGCTTATATCTTTGGTGTTCACTTGGTCAAAAAAGTGCTAGATCTGAGGCAATAGCTCACAGGAAGCAATTTCGAATAGAGCATATTTGAGAACTGTACGGAGATGTACCACAAACTCCCTTGGACATGATTTGGTTTGCATACCCCTCCCTAAGGCTCGTGCCAAGTGCACATTAAACTGTGATAACTTTCTGCAAATGCAGACTAATGTACGAGGAACACTCTTTTCATCAAGCAGATAATCCTTGAATGGAACCATTAGCCTAGAATATTTAAAAACTCTCCACCGTCCAAGATTAAAATTGCCATGGGACGCAGTGATCGTGTTTCTGCCCAGCTATTATAAACTGTAATTCACGCATTAAATTATTAGTACCTGTATATACACATTTCCTATGCAAAACTATCCAGCTTTTTTTTAAGTTAAGCGATCATTTTAACACTTTCACTGCCAAGATTTGGAGTCCACAGCCTTCTTCGGCAGCCTTCGGAATGCGTTCAAAGTGCGCCGGGGCAAGCTGCCCACCCGACCGTCATATCCTTTAGAACTGTTAGCATTCTGAGACTTGCATGAAAGGCTTTTTCACATGGAATGTAGATTTAGCATCCGCATTATAATCTGAGGGCAGTTCATCTCAAGTAGTCTGGCCTTTTTCGCAGTTGGCTTCAAAAGAGTTCAACGGCTCTATCCACAAATTTGTGAAATGTGGGAACTGCATATATGTGCGTAAGAGACAGTTATTAATCAGGAACACTCTAAGCTTAAGTTTAGGACCATTTGTCACGCCAACCAATCTACAGACAACTGGAGTTTCAAATGTGTGTGATTTTTATATCTACTTTCAGCCTTTAACCAGCACGTCCATAGTGCAAGTGTGGGGATATGTCCTTCAATTTTGTAAGAATCTATAGTCATGATAAAAGCATTAGTGGGTAAGCGCATAAATATCATCCGGGCGATGCTTATGTCTGATGTGAAAACTTATATTACCAGAAACACCACTCCACTAGATGTTTTACCTCCTGGGGAGGATAGTAGACCCTCTGTACTGGCTGCCATGGGTAAACACATTTTTAAAGAAACTAAACAAATAAACAGAGAAGATTATAAAAGTTTCGCTTACTTAAAAAAATATATTGAAGTATTAAGACATGTTGCCAATGAAAATCGTTTTGTAAATTACCTTCAGAACGCCTCCGTTAAGCACCCATATAAGGGCTGTTTACTATTAAAACTGAAGATGAAAAATCAGACAAAATGTTACACAGAGATGATACTTTTATCAAACATGATGATATTGATCAAATCAGCTGTATATTTAGGCACAAATAGAGTGACTGGATTTGCTATGGAGTACAGATAAATTTGATTGTACATGTTTTCAGAACTACACGGAACACTTGTCACTATTGGTCCTGCTTGTATAATCTACCTGGGAGTGTAAATAACACATGGTCGATTAGGGTTGGAATGGGACGATTATCGTCTTCTCATAGCCGGTGCATTGTATGTACCATGACTGAGCTAATCTGCATAACTCGATCCAGGATGGGGAACGACTGACATTTGATGCAACATCGATATCTCAGGATCATGATTCACTAGAACTATATATTGTAAGATTTAAAACAGCTGTCAGTGTCCCGATTCCTTTTCATATTTGCCACCCTGCACGCAGAGCTTACCAAGTGCGTCATGGTCCACTTGTTGCATGCCAAAGTTGGTAATATTCTTTCTTATCTCTCTGTGAAAAAGTGGACATGTACATAAGTTCCTGCAGCATGCTGTGAATTTCTCTAAATGGCGCTCACAAAGTTGGTGCTCGTAATAATAGTAAATATGTTTTTTTTTTCCTTTTTCGAAAAACAGTTCTTTGCATATCGTAACAAAATCCAGACTTGCTGGGTTTGCGGCCCGTTAACAGAGATATTTTTCCTTGTGTGCCTGTGTGCACTAGTTTTTTTTTTTTCTTTTCTTTTTTTTTCAGGTGACCATAACGACCGTGGTCCATATCACACAGACATATGTAGCTGCACGATCAGAACAGTATAAAACAGAAATGCATTTTAAAAGTATAAAACAGGAATACATATTAAAATTTAAGTTATAAGCTGAATTGAATTAGAAAGTATTGTTTTCACATCGCAATGACTGTACCATCGGGTGTCTGTCTGCATTTAACCATATGAAAATGGTCAGTTCTGACGTATCGGCAATTATGTTCTTGAGAAGCTATCACCGAACGTAGAGATCGTCAATCCAATGGCCTTTAATAAGTGGCATGCGTACAATCCCACACCGAGAACCTCCTGCCCTGTCGCCAGGCAAGGGCGACAATCGCCATGATATCGGTGTGCTGATAGATCACAAAGACGCTACTAACATTTGTGGGTATAAAGAATACTTATTGCAAGCATATGGTAACACCGTCTTCAGTCGATGTCACCGGGTACTTGGCGAACAGGATAAGGACTTCTCAAACAGTTAATTGTATCTAAGTTGTTAGTTTGATAAGAGTAACATATTTCGCCAAGCGTGTGCAAGGATCCGCCCATGCATACGGGTACTTCCTTGTTGAATGATTCGGGCCAAATCAGGACTACAATATGCATATGAATGTCCCATCTTAATTTACATTTTTCGACACAAGATACATCAAACATTTTTTGACATTCACTGATTTTCACAGATGCACATTGTATCTATCGACTGGCAAAATTTCAATTAGGAAAACCAAAAATGAATGTAAGAAAAGAGCCCGGGGAGGATTAATGTCTCGCCAGCATGATTCAAGCCACTCCGACGTTTTCTACAATGCTCATTAAAACATGATGTAGCAATGAAGTGTGACAGCGATGGTACAAATCTGTAGTGACCATCAATATAAATCATTTACCCAGGTATGAAAGCGCTACCCAGTGTAGTTAATAAAATAATGCCACTCCGAAGTTTTCCTACAATGCATATTCAAGCATGATGTAACCAATAAAGTATAACAGTGGTGGTACAAATCTGTAGTGACCATTATTATTAATCAATTACGTAAGTATGAAATCCCTACCCAGTGTAGTTGGTGAAATAATGCCACTCCGAAGTTTTTTGGTGACGGAAGGAAGGACTGACGTTCGGGCGTCCGGACAGTGAGTGCTCAGCCTCGCCAACAGCTTCCGCTGGCGAGACAAAAATTACGATAAGAACACTCCAATATTATATGCCACATGGGTCGGTTCCCTGTTCGTACAAGAAGACAATAGCAGCCCTCAGGCTTGCAAGCTGTGCACTACATGATGGTCGTTTACCAACGGTTGCTGATGTCACAAGCTTTGTCAGATCACTGATGCGGAGGATACTCTATTGCATGGTAGCCACACGCTTGGTCTGACCGAGGAGGCTACACGAATGGCCATGGCCTGACGATGTGGGAGTGGCAGCCAATATTCCGGGGATTTCACACATATATCATAATTTAAAATGATGATTTTAATGCATTTAGAATGAGTCTCCCTGGTAAGGCAAAGGCGCAACTTTCCTCCAGCTTGTGGTCGCTGTTGTGAAACAATTGCGGACGCCACAAAAGCAACATTTCTTTCAGCCAGCATGGGATAGTCCACAGAACTGCATTGGAGCTAAACATGGCAAGAAAGGAGAACTTCAGCAGTGATAGTGAGCATCATGATGATAATGGTAATCTGAATTTATTCTTCACATTATCTGACGAAGATAAACTAGATTGAGTAGACAGGGTTTTTGCGGCAGACGAGCAGACAATAGAGCCGTACCAACAAACAACAATCCGTTTGAACAAAAAAAAAAAAAAACAGAAACAAAACAAAAAAGAAAACAAAGACAAACGAACAAAAACAAAACAAAAAACAAAAAAACAAAAAAAACAAAAAAAACAAAAAAAAAAACAAAAACAAAAAAAACAAAAAAAAAAAAAAAAAAAAACAAGCAAACAAACAAAAAACAAAGAAAAAAAAAAGAGCGGTCGTTTTAATCAACTATAAGCAAAATTATACTAAGTAGGACAGCTAGCCAACGTGTGCCGTTATTTGGACTCGAATTTGGCAATAAAGTCAACTCAAACGCAGCATCGTTCGGAGCGGTTGTTCAGTGATCATTTTCGTAATAGTTCGCTAGGTTCCAGGTGTCCGTTCTCCCAGTTCCCTGTGCAAACGGTCGTTAAAATATTTTGAAGACAAACCCTTCTTTCTTAGCTTTATTCTGACTAGTCGGTTGGGTCTGAAGCAGTCATCATCGTCAGTTACAAATCCGGAATGCAATGCGATTTGATACCCTATCTGGCAAAACACGCACGTGTCGGTAAGCGCCATTTTGGACATGACGCAATATATTGTGAGGCAGTTGAACAAAGCCGAAGAAACATTTGATGATGATATCAAAGTGAAGCGCAGTCACATGTTTCAGCACTGTAAATGTACATGGGTGAAAATAACGAAGTGGGCTTAACATGATCAAATTTACCCATGTTTGCACACGATCGTATTAAATCTCAAAATGCTTGGCACCTGGTCTCACGCTGTTTGTTGACTTTTGTTGTTTATTCATAGCCCTGCTTACGCACACATCGTAATGTCTTGCGTAAATTGGAGTTTGGCCGACTTGGCTCTTCCGCTTTCTGAGATAACTTTATTTCAAAAAGTGGATTCGGGTACGTTAGGTTTTGAAAGCAGGATCGAAAGGTTTTATTTTACAGAAATGTATGTTTCCGTTTTGTTTTACCGATTCTGCGATCCCGTCCACGTTTGCGAAGTCTGAGCATCTCCATTCAGTTTAATATCGACAAGTCTCACAACTCACCTAATACTGCAAAGTTTTCTATTTGCCGATTGTATACTCCAGTTGATCAATTGTCTCTGAAGTATTCCGTATCTCCCACTTGGTGCACATGTATACCGACAGTCAGGTTGAAATGGATGAAGTCCAAAAAGTTACACGCCCACATGACGTCAGAGGGCAAAACCAGTAGTCCAAGTGTTTTCTGATGTCTGACAAGACTATGATATCGCTACTTCCAAGGCTTTAAAACTCATCTCAATATGATTGTTTGAGTGACAGCCTATGAGTGTGTTTAGACTCATGCAATGCTTCAAGCACAATGAGACTTAACCTAATTCGGTCAAGTTATAAAGTTTCACAGTCAGTCCATTGTCTTCAGAACCCTTTGAAGCTCGATTTCTCCCTTTGATGAAACGGACAAGAGATGTAACTTTACATGGTTATTCCGAGACAATGGTTAAGCGAAGAGGAATGGAACAAAAAGGATTACGTTTGTAAAAGTTTTAACTAAAAAAAGTCCCACTATTTTCATTTACTTGCCTCCCCTCTTTTTCTTTTCTTTTCTTTTCTATGGACCAATGAAATTGAAAATGTCAAAGATCAAAGAAAAAAGTGACATGTAAAGCTTAAGGCCTGTGGTGACAAAAGTAATCGGGATACCAAAAATCGTAGGATACTTTTTTCGTGGATATGTTAGCTGCAGAATGCACATTTTTATAAACGTATGTCAAGCACGAAATAATCTATTTTGATGTTTTTAACATCGTCCATAAGCGACATATTAGTAAATGCTGTGTAACAATAATAAAGACATAAAACTCCGGTCGCAATGTCTACATCATCTTTGGATCATGATGACCGCACACACATATGTGGTTTGGGTGTAATACAGAAAATACTTTGGAGATATAAGTGACTAAAGTCGCAAATAGTTTTCGTGTATCTCGTGTCGTTAGGAATGATTAATTGATATGATTCGTTATGGGAGCTGATCATGCTGAGACAGTAATTTTAGCAACGAATGATCCTTATCAACGATTTTTAGGAATCACATCGGCTCATGATGAGCGCCCCCAGATTTTCCCCTCACAGTGAGTGGGACAGACCTTACATCTCTTTACTCACAGATGACGAAGTACATGTATGAGGGTGCCTATCATATCTTTCAGCATTCTTTGACACGAAATACGGACATTCTTATATCCTATGCAGAAGATTCATCAGTTTAAAAATGATAAAGAAATAAACAGCTTTTTTTGTTTGAGATTGTCATAAAAGTGACCGAACTACAGTTAAAGATCATATAAGTTTGATTGAAAAGTCGTAGACCCACACCAAACAGAGGACACTTGATAGGTATGGTTTCGAATATTTGTCATCAGACGTTTATCGCACTTTTTCCAACTGACCATGCGTCACGATGTCAAAGGTCAAATCACAATGAGTGTAAGTAGCAATGTATCTTCATCTTTGGGTGTCAGAAGCTAGCCTAGATGGAAATGGATTATTTTCCGTTTACTAGCACAATTGGTTTCTGTATGGTTCTCCTAATGGGCTCAGTGACACTCTATAGGCAGATATAGAGTAGGACTAGATTGAGATGCCTTTGATGGCTTTCTGCCTGCTGTTTATATCATATTGGCGTCCCATACTATTCGAGATCATCCAAACAGGCGTACTGGTTGAGCATGTTCCTGAATTTCGATGCAACAAGCGACAGGTGGAATAAACGGTTTTTGGTGACTGCTACTCGGTCAAAGATGCAAATTGACTGATCCATATATTCATTTTGAACAGCTATGCAACACACTGGGAGTTGTACATTTGCAGCGCCCAGGTACTGACATATTTTTTGCGGGCGTTCTAACTGCAATTAACTCATTTTCCAGGGACGCACCATTCCATCATGTCATTTGATTTATTCAATATCACTGGCGAATTCAGGGGGCTCACACAAAATATTAAAGTTACAATAAAGACTGTTGCTCAATGGTTCAAATTCCATTCAACTTTGTTGAAAATACAGGAATCCCGGAGGCTCCTAGAAGAAAGTGTTACTAATGTGAAATTTTCAAACAACCAACCTTTTAGTCAGCTGAGCTTATAAAATAGTTAGTCACCAGTTTTCCACATGACCCTTCACAATTTGCATTTTCTACTTATTTTCGAGACCCCCTCCATGGAACTTACTCAAGCTAAGTGGGGATGTACCTGGGGTGAGTTTCAATAATGTTTGTTCAAATGGTTGTGATTCAGGCAGTTTTGTACTTTTGCACTAACTTTGTTCACTGCATCGTATCCCTAGAATTTCGTGTCTGATTTTTGACATTGAATGACGTTTGAAACTCAAACTGACATATTTACATCTATTTCCCTATCGGTGGGTCAGAAGCCCAATCTTACTATAAAACATAAATAGGAAAGCAGCTTTGGTGTTGATGATTTTGGCCTTGAGTCACATTGAAAGGTGAAACTAGCATCATCAGTCATACCCATACATCTCACAAACTCAAATCAAAATGGAGAATTTATTATACATATTTTAACCAGGGTCTTGACAAACATACGATATTTAGAATAAGTTCACAAGATATTTAGTTGCCCCAAACAGCTTTAAAATGCATTATGTATGAATGATTGCTATGCCTTGCATATTGAACCCGCACCATAAAAAAATCAAATTTTTTGGTACCCCATCTTGCAAAAGTTCAAGTTTACATTATCTTTTAGATGCTGTGGCAACTTAATTTTATGCACGGAAGCCAATCTTGCTGACGCGAAGCATAAATTATTTCATCATACCATTTAATCACTTCCGGCCAGCCCGATTTAATCACGTGATACAAATGAACACGAGGAAAGGACTGTTCCAAATGTAGGCAGATCATTTCTGGTTTTATCTGGAATTTTTTTTAAAATATCCGATATTGCAGATCTCTGCATTACGTACTTTATAATCGTAAGATTAAAAACAAGCATGTAACTTAGCAATAACAAAGTCTCTGCAGATATAAATATTTTACGTTGGGATTTGAAATAAGTCTAGGGAAGTGCACATATGAAACAGATGCCCCAACCGTCACTGCATTTATAGCCATTATAACCTCAAGGATATTGACGGCTAGATGCAATGACAAAGTACCTCGAATACCCTTTGGAATACATGCAATGAAATGCAATGCAAACTTTACGTCAAACAATCGTGCTATTTTGTGGTAAATCAATGGTTTGATGTGAACCTACGGACAAATAAAGCCAAATATGCGCATTTTTATTATGTTGATTATTATTCTTATTAAGCTACTAAGTTACAGTAATGAATGAATTTTTTTCATATGACATACTCTGGGCGCCATGTGTTAACAATCTTCCCCCAAACAGTCTCAGAGATTCTGCTCGTATTTTGGTGGAAATGAACCTGGTTTACGCGTCACAAAAAAGTGATCACTAGATGGTGATACAGTCAATCCCTCATTTTGAACCTTTTTTTTGTTTTTGTTTGTTTGATTGGTTTTATTTGTTTGTTTATTTCTTTTGTTTTTTGTTTTTGTTTTTTGTTTTTTTTCAATTTGGGTTTGGGTCGGTTAATGCGTTCATTTCTCTCTATTGGTTTAAACATATAAACATATTTTGTTAAATTAATCGGATAACAGGGTCATTCTCTATATTCATCTCCCTTGGTCACGAACAAGGAGATGTAAGAGGTCGCACTACAAAGCTCAAGACAGACGCAATGAAGAGCAACGCCATGGCCCGAAATGGGGACAAATAGGGCTGGGAACCGCACGAGTTATAGGAAACCAGGGCACAAGCACATGGACACAGGTTGTGACAGGACAAAATGGAGCAGACACCCTGTATGTTATAAATGTTTACTGCTAAATACCATGAAACAATAATGATTACAGCTCCATGCCATAATAGCTTGATATAAAATATGTACCATAGAGTAACTGTTACCATGTATCAAGTCTGGCTCTCGGAATCATGTACATGTGTATGGCTTTAAAGCTAATCACATTTTGGTCCAAATTGCCACTATTTGATCCATATGATAATCTTTGAATAGTTAAGGCTGCCAGAGCAAGATCGACCTTTTCAGCTGGTCTCCACAAAATTTGTTCTTGCCATACTCACAAAGGTGGTGGAAACAGTTCTCCTTAACTGTTCCGCAGACACACCTTGAACAGTCGGCGATACCGTTGTGAAATAAATCTGACTCGAGTTTATTACATTTCATGGGCAAACGTGCATGAATCATATCTGCTCGACTTTCGCCTATGTAATGCAGCTTGGAATATTTTGAGTAGCCCCAATCACCTTGGACATAAATCGGAAACAGCTTTAGAATTATGTACTTGCTAAGACAGATTACTCCAAAAGTAAAGGTGCGGAAATAATTCATCAAATTGAGATGTTCACATACGAGAAGATGATAAGTTACCATTTCACACAGTTGGAAAAAGTTTCTTGTCATAAATACGATCTAGAACCTTTTTTTTTTAATAAAACGATCAAGAGCCAGACCATGGGCTTTTATTCTGAAGCAATGTTTACTTATTTGTTTACAGCCGTTTTGAAATATTTCTGCCTGGCAGGCTATTCATAGATCAGTTCGGGTCGATTACTTTTATTTGCAAGACCCCCCTCCTCTTTCCCCGTCTTTCATCTTTTAACTGCTGATGGTATATTTTCTAACTGCTCCGATTCCAAGGACGAACAACAATCCCGTAATGTACACATATAAGATTTCTTAAGATTTCCTCCCGAGACGCATTGGCAGACGTTTCAAATTGCTGACCATCTTCATGCTTTACTATTATTTAATGTCCATGACAACGCAATCTCAGATCGGAACGTATTATCTAGCCAAGGTGTTTGTATTCGGAATCGCATAGTAAAGTTTGATTCATAAAGGTGTAATCAGGATATGCTCTAGATATTCTCTCCTGCAATGATCATGGATTTTGTCTTAAAAGAAATGGAGACAACACTATTACGACCACCTGTTAACCTCTTGCAGATCAGTGTTTAGCGATAAAGACGCAGCATCCGGGTCTTTAACAGTTATGAACAAAGTAATGTGACCTGTAAATAACCGTTTTGGAAATCTAACTTCGTTTACTTTATCGTTAATGTGAATGAACAAAACAAGTGGCCCTAGAACAGAGCCATGTATGCACCTCCTTTCACCGACCCCAAGACAATGTGCCTCTCTAGATCTAGGTAATTTTTTAATTAAATCACCAGAGACAAACTTGATTACCGTGTAAGGTTCGAATGGTAATTCACAAAGGCATAATTAAGACCTACATAAAGCTTGGCGGGTATGGAGCTTTTTGAAATTTTAATTGTCCCTAATTTGCACAATTTTAAATATCATGACCATTCCACAAGGTATGCACTATTTCATTGGTAGGTTAGTTCTCAAGGCCAGTTTGGTGGCTTTCCATATAACAGTATCCGAGAAAAGCTCAGTACTAGTTTGGTCTTAAAGAAGAAACCAATAAAGAAAGAATGATAGAAATAAATAATTATTGGAAAAAGAACAAAATGTCTGGGTTCGAACCCAGACATAATTCAGATTGGCATAATCATCATCACACCCACTGGTGAAGTTCTTCCCTCTCACCCCCACCACTGCTTGCATCAATGCAGTTCTGTTGGCTGTCGCACACCAGCTGTGAAAAGTTGCGCTTGTGACGTCAAACAGTTTCGCGCCAGTGACCAAGATCTGGCAAAAAACCGGCGCTAATGGATTACCAAGGAGGTTCATTTCAGATACATGAAGATGATCATTTGAAATTAAGATATTTCTGAAAAATCGCGTACCGGATAATACACCTAACACATCTGAATCCAAATATTATGGAAACTTATAGATTCCATCAAGTAATTTGCATAAAATAGAGTGTGACATACACATATAACCTGGTGCAGCTTTACTTGCCTTTACTTTTCCTTCTTTATAGCTTTCTCTGTCGAGTCCTTTTCCTGCCTCTTTTTGTCAACTACTTGCAACAATTTTATGAGTGTCGCTTTAATGCTTGGGTCGTGTCTTCTGGACCATTGAATGCGGACTAATGACATGGAATCAGATATCAGACAAACTATCCAATATAAAGACTACCCGAACTGAGGTCTGAAGGCAACCCCATATGGATATAGAAATATCCTACAGGCTGCATCATGGACACTTCAATTGCCGGATAACCTGCCCTATTTTCATCGAGCCCAGTCCGCGTTGTCCATCTATGTATTCTTACTTATCGCCTGCGATTTACTTTATTGGCCGCATCCCTGGACAAAGAATACTGATTTGTTGCGAACAAATGCCTTTTGCCACTCGTCACAGGAGACACTTCAAGATCAATGGCAAAATAGCCCATTATCTGTCTTCCCGGTTGGAAGTAATATCTTCAGCGTGTAGCCAATTAAAAACTTCTGGTCCGATCGTTCCTTTTAATACCATAGGTCATGTAAGAAATCTCAAACACGCTTCTTGGGATTCAAGAACAAAGTCATGATATTTGGAGCAAGGTTAAGACTGTGATATAAGCTGCCTGTATGCAATCTGTTGTAGGCAGTCTTAGCCTGAGGCGCTTCCTTTTCAATGCGGCTGAAAAACCAGTCAATTTGTATTATTTATACATATTTATTGGTTGTGGATTGTCATGTGTTACCTCGAGCTACTAAAAAACCGCCTCTCCAGACAGATGTGCACAACAATATGTACAAGACAGACAGAACAAACAGTACATAATTGAGGGAATATCCTATGTACAATAAGAATATATTACACAATCATCAGATATCGACATGGAAATATCAAAAAAAAAAAAAAAAAAAAAAAAAACCTTGACAAAGTAAAGATTTCTCAAGATTGTAATGGTCAAATACCATCCTAAATTATCAAGGCTGAGTCTTGGAGGGAATTGCACACTAGCGATTGTCATAAAGATATCGAAAAGGAGACTGCCATATCCAAGTGAAGTTAGGAACAAAGTTGCTTAAAACAAAAATCGTCAAGAATTTGGATACCGTCCAGAATCGGCACGTGATTTCTAGCAGCAGTAAACATTCCCCACCAGAGATGTTATTGTCCCCATGTGTAAAATAAATATATTATATACCACCTGCAACCTAGATAACTGAGTTTGGATTAACTTCTGGTACCAAACTATTGCAAACTGTTCTTAACATAGTTTATCAATGGATACAATATAGAGGACATTCCAAGAAGAAATGGTGTGTATTCTCGTTAGGATGTACATGTAGCTATTCATACACTGCAGCCGGAAGAATAGTTAGACAGTGAAGATGACTGTGTAGTAGCTAAAATCCCAAACACAACTGAGTATGAATGATGTGGAATCCTCCGCCATAAAAATGACAACTAATAACTGGATCAAAAGATAAGACGGTATTTTATATGCAAGATTTATATTGACTTAATGCAGATTGCCATATGTCACCCCAAAGATCACTCCACAGTTTGATGGTACAAAGTAAGAAGGAATCACCAAAGGGTATAGTTGTGAATTTAATTTGCCCTAAATTGCAGCGGTTACAACTCGAACAGCAGCCTGACCAGCACTGAAGTGAAAAAGGTTCGAAGTATAAGCCGGGCTCAGTCAATTATTCATTTTTTGCAAAGCAATATCAGTCTGAAGTATTGGCGCCTTTTTCACAAAGACGTTCAGCCTAATTCTTTAAGTAGTCAATGTCGTGGAGTATATAGAATAGACCCAAAATCTTTCACACGGATTACGAAACAGGCCAAGCCTATATTAATCGCTCTGTATGAGATAGATGATGGCGTATACTTTCCTACATATGGGAAAGGAACTCATTCAATTTCAAGCGAATTTACAAGGTCGAATGTGCCGTAATAAAAAATAACGCATCCATATTTTAACATCGGACGTATTTATACTTCCCATTCAATTCCGTTAGTGTTTTATGAGATGACATGAATTTGAGTCTAAAGATTAAAGTTAGCCGTTTTCTATTTGTGTCAATGATTCTGGTAATATGGGCATTTCATTTGAGGTTTTGGGACAAGGTTATTAGATGATGGCGTATACTTTCCTATATATGGGAAAGGAACTCATTCAATTTCAAGCGAATTTACAAGGTCGAATGTGCCGTAATAAAAAATAACGCATCCATATTTTAACATCGGACGTATTTATACTTCCCATTCAATTCCGTTAGTGTTTTATGAGATGACATGAATTTGAGTCTAAAGATTAAAGTTAGCCGTTTTCTATTTGTGTCAATGATTCTGGTAATATGGGCATTTCATTTGAGGTTTTGGGACAAGGTTATTAGATGAAGGCGTGTACTTTCCTATATATGGGAAAGGAACTCATTCAATTTCAAGCGAATTTACAAGGTCGAATGTGCCGTAATAAAAAATAACGCATCCATATTTTAACATCGGACGTATTTATACTTCCCATTCAATTCCGTCAGTGTTTTATGAGATGACATGAATTTGAGTCTAAAGATTAAAGTTAGCCGTTTTCTATTTGTGTCAATGATTCTGGTAATATGGGCATTTCATTTGAGGTTTTGGGACAAGGTTATTCCTACAAGGGGCGGGGGGGGGGGCTAAATGGGTATGATTAACACCTTCGGAGAAGACAGAATTGTCAGGTAACATGGCAGGGTGGTCAGGGTTGTTTTGTTTTGTAGAAAACTAAAGAGCTACATATTTGGTCGCATTAAAAGTAATTTCCAACTGTTCGCCCCGAAACAATGATTTTGTTAAGGTTAGTAATTATGCCTATATTACAAATGAGAGGGTCACGCATGATCTGAAGCGTGCTGGTGTCATCAGCAAACAGTCTTATAACATTTGCAATAACATGTTTTATACCATGAAGGAATACCAGGAGCAGCAGGGGCCCCGGAGTAGAGCGATGCGGAACCCCTGCCTGGCGAGGAAGTAAAGGATATTTTTGACTTCCACTCGTTACACATTGGTGTCGATTTGACAGGTTGCTACCAATAAGATCGATAAGGGGACCTTCAATTTTTTAAGTTGCCTCAATTGAAACAGAAAACATTAATGCCATACGCGGTCAAACGCTTTCCTGAAGTCACGAGATACCATTTTGGCCTCTTTCTGGAGTTCAAGACCGTTGTTAATGCCATGCGGCATTTTGATAAGTTGGCAAATTGTGGAATCGTTGGCTGAAACTCAGATTTTCTAGGCGCTGTGAAGTATTCAAATAAAACGTTAGAAATTAAGCGTTCAAATATAGTAGAGACGCTACAGAGCGGTGAAAAACGTATGTAATTGCCCTTTTATTGCGTGTCGCTCGTCTTGAATACGATCAAATGTTTGACTTTTTCCATGAATCTCGAAAACGTGGGGCACCTTGGGGCAGTTTGAAGAGGTTGAAAAGTTAGTTTTTCCTATCTAATACCGACCAGTAGCAACGTTAGACATCAATGACTGCAATGCATTTGTAACTCTTATTTAGTCGATTTGTACAAAGGTACACGAGAAAGGTAATCATTGAAAATTTTGCATTTTTCAGCATGACTAGAAATAGCTACCAGTTTCAAGAAAGAGAGAATAGATGGATGATGCTTAGAGTCAAGTTAACTTTTGCTTTCGTTCCACCATTTCTTGGGGTTGATACTAATGGGATAAAGATCTTCGCGAAGGTTTGGAAAAAATATAACTTCGTGGAACTGCAAAATACAGTTACAGCAATATTTCGTTTCCGCTTAAAGAACACATAGAGTCGCTCCCGATTCAGAGTTTAATGGAGAGTAAACGGCCCATTTTGCTGCTATGATGTTTGAAACGTTTCTATACGTGGTTTCTATGGGTTTCTATGTCTGAGCAACTGTTTTACCTCACAGGTAATCCTAATCCCTTAATCTTGAAAAATTGGCTTTTTTTATATTGCAACATTATACTTTTAAGACCCCCCACACACTAACGCGATAGTGCGACGCGATTTTGATGCGATGTCGCGTGGAACGAAACGGCGATCGCATGAAAAATCTCCTCATCGCATAGGCCCTGAGATAACCATCGCGAACTGCCCACATCACTGAGATTGCGATCGTGCGAGAGATAATCTCCAATAGCCCACACCAGTGCGCGTGATTTTCGCCAATAGCCGAAATTGAATGCAGTCCACCACAAGGCACAACGTAGGCCTATTTGTATAGCAAATGAAACAAGGTGGTTTTGCAACTGTATGAATACAGTGACATCTGTATGTGACCCACTATAATTGTGTATGCGACCTATTTACACGGTCTTTAAAGATGGCGCAACAAATTGCAGTGTCAACGTCCTATATTGGCCTGCTGATCATGTATAAATTAAATGCCAAGCTAAGGAAGAAGAGAAGAGCTAAGAGAATTTGGATGCATGAATGGCTGCGAAGGCGTGACGACCCTGAGCAGCAAAGAACCACCATGTTACATTTCTACAAAGAATTCTTGACTATAAGTTTCATTAATAATCATGGCAGGGGTGGGGCACTGAGGGTCGACATTCTCTATCTTTCATTAGTATCATCATTAAACAATGGGCCATCTATCCCTTTCAAGATAACTGACCAAGTTCTGGTCAAAGTAATATTATATACTTTTCACGGATTGAAAAAAGTATGTCATACGAATGGTACTCCCATTTTAGTGCTTGTATGTGCATCCTTAATTAAATAATAGGGCATGGCTAACAATAAAGTAAAAATGAATTTTACACGTTGCTTTTCACCAGAATACGTTACTAAAACTTAGTAATCAAAGAACTTTGGTTCAATAAACCAATGTGCCTGATTATGGAAATAAACACACAGACAATTGTTTTCAATGATTTTAAAATGACAAGGCCTTTATATCTGTCCATGTTTTCGTAGATTTTTTTATTGCAAGAGGAAATGAGGCAAAAGCATGGAGATATCCAGCTTTGAAAAAAAGATACCATTTTTTCAGAAACTTTTAAAATTTGCAAAATCATTCCTCACGTCTAAATAAACCGCAGAATTTTGTAACGTTTAATTTTCCAGAACGGTTATGTTCAGGAGTGGAACTGCACGCTCACAATGAGTCCTGAAACTTATTACCAGCTCTTCGAGACGCTCAAACCTGCAATGAGGAAGATACACACAAATTTCAGACTGCCTATATCTCCTGAAGTGCGCTCAAATTCAGTCTCAGAACGACTCCCACTATTCTTCTGCGGCCTAGATTTCACAGGTGTTCTACTATTACCAGCCATCCGAATCTTCTGGACCGTCTTGGCCTTTTTAGGCCTACGTGCAGCCTTTTTGGGTGGCATACCAGCTTGTCCAGAGTTGACCACAACGGTAAGGGTCCCTGTAAACAATGTGTCGGTGGCGCGTTTTGCGAAAGTGACAGGCCGGGAAGTTCATGTAGCGACATCTGTGGGTCAGAATTTGAAACAGCTGCTAGGCGACCAAAGCGACATCTTTGGCAAAAAGCGGAAACTAAAAAAACATTGCGTCATCGCACTCCTTGGTGCATGTGGGCCACTGGAGATCGTATGAGATAAGCGGCGACGAAGCGCGATGGTGCGATGATTTATTGCAGTCCTAAAACCATCGCATGGCTATGAGATGCTGTTGCGATCATAAAGAGATGGGGAAAAAAAATATCTTCATCGCACGCATATGGCCCAGACCAGCGGGCGAGATGATGCGATTTTTTTTTTTACCCGCGATTGGGATGCGACGATAAATCGCGTAATCTCGCTCCTTAGTGTGTGGGGACCCTATAAAGGAGCGATCTATACGATGATAAGTGAAAAGATTGCACAATTCAAGTGAGTGATCAGACGTGGCTATAGACTGCACCATACCAGAATCTAAAACATAACCAGAGGAACCCGTGATGATCATGCAAGGAGACTCTGTAAAATCGTTAACCCTATTAGTGCCAACTACAACTACAAACGAACTACCAGAAACGAACTATGTGTTATAATACGAGTGCTATATTCATGTTCATCGTCAAAAGACTTTTCGCTCAAATACCAGCATGCCATAGCTATACAGAGTATAATAGTCCAGGTCAACAGCTATTGACTCAGTCTGAAATGTGGCATTGAAAGAGCTTATATGTGTAGGACGAAATGTTAATCGAAATAAGTTATTGTGGGATGTGAGATTTATCAGCTGAAGTCAAAGTTCACTATCAGAATTCGGAGACCTGCACCTGTCGTTAAGGTCACCGGAAATGGTACGAGTTTTCGACTTGGATTCAAGGGCTCTTGAGATGGAGTTGTCAAGGTCTCTAAGAAGTAAGTCTGTCAACAACACATTTGTCAGGTGGGCGATAGTACATTCTTATCGAAGCTTAACTGAAGTTAAGTAGGCCACCCATTAACTTTTGCTGGTGATTGGTCCAAGGTCGACACATCGGGTGCAGGGTAAGCAGTCTGTCATGTAAATTGTCACACCGCCTCCAGGTTTCTCCGTTCTATCTTTCAGAATCGGGATGCCGAAACCTTCAAAGAATAATGATTTGTTTGGAAAACAATTCTCAACCCACGTTACAGACAAACTGATAGCATGATTTTTTCTTCTCTCTCTCTCTCTCTCTCTCTCTCTCTCTCTCTCTCTCTCTCTCTCTCTCTCTCTCTCTCTCTCTCTCTCTCTCTCTCTCTTAATTTCATTTTAGAATCAGCCAATAAGTGAGGTTCAGGAATTTTGAGGGGGTTTTTTTTGTGTAAAACTACCTTCAGGCCTTGGATTAGGATTAATGTCAAGAGCCAGTAGCCTGTGCAAAACCACCATGATATGAAAGCTTACAACAGGTTTTTAGAAAGAATGTGATAATCAATAAGAAAGGAAAAGTATAAGGATGTGTCAGGTGAGCTCGATGCACAAAAGTATACGAAACGAGTTTTAGAAGACATTTTTCGGAGATTAGTGGTACCTTGGGCATCGTGGTATTGCTGTATACTTTTCCCCGTTGTACAGTTCAAATAAAATAACCCGCAATAACATGACAATCATATGACACAAACAAAACTGGTATCACCAGTAGTAAGTGAGACAGAGATTCAGCAAATATTTAACTCCTAATGCCAAAATACATCCAAGCTGCAATCAAATGGATTATAATAGGTCGCCTAAACCGTGCTCGATGAGAAACAGCAGATGACATTTGCTACACAATGGAATTTGAGGTAGTTGTAAATGGGGAAAAAAGATGCAGGCAGTTACAAATCAAATTTTGGAGGTTTGACACGCCCAAACCATTTCCTGCGGAAATGGCTGTTTCAACATTGCTGAAAGACATTCAGCATGAACAAACTTTATATTGTCCAGATATAAGACAACAGTTTATTTTACACCGCCAACTGCCCCCCCCCCACCCCAAAAAAAGCTGGTCAATGCTATTTTGTAGTTTTTAATGTCGCCTGCTTCATACATTCATTTTCTTTTTGTTTTCATTTCGCTCGATTTTTAATGTGCTTGAGTAAACCCCACCAGGATAACATATATTTAGCCAGTACCTTTCCCCATCGCAATTGGCCGCCAGGCACCTACAAATAACCGAGTAAGGGTTGAAACATCAGACGGATTATACTGGCGATGTGCATCCTGCATGCAACACACCAACTCCTTATCAGGGAAAATCCCTTAATGTCTTTAATGTGTTCTAAGATATATTTATCATATTATGCGCTTAGAAGGACTTTTTTGGCTTTTCCACAGGTGGAAACAGTGATTACAGCCCGACTGACCAGGGTATTTACAACATGTGCAGTTCAGCTAGTCTTCTCCCCCCCCCCCCCATTTTCTTTTCTTCTTCAAAATGGAATCAGATGGTCTACAGAAACACACACATACGCAGATATCCTCGACTGCGGATGGTCTTTTGCCTTTAAATGTATAAACCCAACATATGAAAACTGGAACAATGATTAAAACAGCAACAGCAACAACAAGAACACAACCACGTTTGAGCATCCTTGTCTCGGGTAGTTTGCTCAGCCAAGACCGTTCTTCTACAGGGTCCAGTGGCAGGGGACAAAATATTAGTGCCGACGGTTGGAATTACGGGTGTCTGGCAGTCGTGGCAGGCTAGCGTTGAGGGGACAGACCAGTGCCCTTTGAACTTTTATAATTTTTGTTTGTCAATTTCATTTGAAAAAAACAAAACGAGCGGTTTATTTGGCGATTCGACTTTCCTTTTTGGAACTAAGATAAAACGTTTCCAAGGGTCTTAACACTGAAGCTAATAAACATACGGATTGTTCCTTCTGATTGCCTCCTCTTTGATGTCTCTTTCTTAGTATAAGAGGTTTATTGTAACCTAAAGTATTTTTTCTAAAGCGATAATGATCCGGGTCCAAAGCTTTTGTCAGCGTCAATCGTCGGCGTGAGCTCAGCTGGCAGCATAGCTGCGAGTTGACAAATAAGACACCCTTACCCGTATATATCTGCACTCTGCAAAAATGCTGATATGCCTTCATTTCAATGCTAATACTTGTGACTTTCAATAGCAAAAATAATTTTCCTTTATGGAACTTATCTTTAATGTCAGAACTCCGAACTCAAGATGACATTAAGTAATATGGAATGGACCCAAAGTGCATGGATGATGATGGTGATGGTGATGATGGTGATGATGATGATGATGATGATGACAAGGAGGAGGAGGAGGAGGAGGAGGAGGAGGAGGAGGACGACGACGACGACGACGATGATCATGCTGATGATGATGATGATAATGATGATTATGAAATGATTGAAGAAGAGGTCTCTAGTTTTATATTATCGATTTTTGCTGTACTTAATAAACAGGGAAAGCACATCACTGTATCTTACTGCTAATGTATACTGATAGCTCATAGGATGTTTCATATAAGTACCTGAATTGCTACAACGTTAGCAGTTGATCATTAACGGTGGAATGTTCATGGTATACTGTAGTTCAAGAAATATTAGAACACACTTCATTTAACGCAAATGAAGTATTTGCCTAAAATTAGAAATTTTAGCGTATTTCAGATTAGCACATATTGATGGCTGAACCTAAAGGTCCCAAAGTTGACAAGTTCGCGCCTTTTTGGCCATCAAGCGGGCTCTGAGACGTCACTCTCTTCCGTGACGTCACGAAAGAGAGTCGATGTAATACAAAGGAGGATAGCGATAGACAAAGCATGAGCGGCAGCAACGCAGAAAATGAACTGGATATCAGCTTTAGCTGTTCCTCTGTTAATAGGAACTTACTGAGGACGAGCTGAGGGGAGAGATTTCGTGTGTCAAAGGGCGAAGGACAAATAAATTCAGCCTTACTGGAAGGAGCCACGACCGGGCAATGACTAAGCCGGTCTTCGCCGGTGCAAGTTATACAACTGGGGCTGCGTCTGTGGCCAGCACTGACAATGCCATAGCTGCCACGGAAGATCACCAAGGCTAGAGCTTGGGAAGTTAAGAATGGTAAGGAATGTTTCTCAAAAGTCATTGTGTGACAATTCCTATGTAAGTGACTGGTTGAAGTTCACGCAGGCCATCTTGCCCGGTTGCCAATAAGCAATACCGGCAGTAAACGCTGCATACTAAGACAGTGTAAAGTCAAAACTAGCTAAATTTGAAATCATAGGCCTGTACGAGCAGCAGGCCTTTAGTTTCATTCTATTTAGTGTTTTATAGCAAGGCCTGGCATATGTGCAGGTAAAGAATCTCATTGAAAAGCATTTGCAAGGCCGGAACATGTGTAAAGAGATTAATAATTATTACTGTAGCATGCCGCAAACTTCAAAGATAGGGGCTGGGAATGCACAACTTCATAAGCACTTGACCACAGGTTGAATACAGATAAGCCACACAGCGGGAGGTGCTATTGTTTTGGCTGTCTTAGCAAGATCGCCTGGTGCCTTCTTGGTTTAAAATATATTATTTTTTGTATTAAAAAAAAACCGATCAAGAGCAACTTTGTAGCCCGATATGAATCCCTTTTGCATATAGAACAGGAGCAAATTAAGCACTGTACGGCAAAACAGGGTAGGCGTCACTGAACGAAGACAATTGCACACAAGATAGCAAATCGCCGATAGAATAAATGGCCTATCGCCTTTTTTTAGTTTATAATCTGGCAGTACCCAGAAACTATAACTTCAATCCGTCACTTTGTATAGGATTTTTCGCACAAAGATTTTTGAAAGGCATCCCTTACCCGTCTACACTTTCCATTCCAAAGGGCCAGTTTGGGTCATCTTCCCTGGTAGCTGCGCCTAGGCTACGGCATGATCAGTGCTGACCACAGACTCGGTCCCATTTGCACCGGTAATGACCGGTTTTGTCGTAGCTTGTGGCTCCTGCCAACATCTATTCACCATGGTGGGTGTGTTCAGACTGGACAACCGCGAACAGTTTCCCATTTGCATCCCCATTCTAATCAGGTAAGCCATGAACACACTGACTTTCACTGCTGCAAATCAATGTTTACAATCGTATTTGGTGTGGAAGGTCCCGTTCATGACGTCACAGACCCGGGTGGTCAAACTGTGACGGAAATCCTTGCGCCTCTTAACCTCCAACCAAACCATCAACCAACTCTTTCTTTTATGTGGACTTTATTTTTGCATAAGCATTTTAGCGCACTTTAGTTTAGCGCAATGAGTAAGAGCGCTCAAATCGCTAAATTAAGCCAAGAGTAAAACTTCATAGCATTGCTGTATAGGCCGACAATGAGTCACGAGTTGAAGTGGATTCAGTTGTCAGAAGGAGCGAGAATGCAGTACGAGCAAAACGTGGAAAGGTTTGTCCTCGATTCTGATACATAAACCAGCAACTACGCGTGGAATCTCCTTAAACCATGCTGTTTTCATATAATTTCAGGAGACGTAACGTGACGTTATGGTGTTTAACAATATGACAAACGGCATTCGACTTTCATTTCTTACTTCGAATATACCACTTGCTAAACAGTTTCCCTTTGCTTGCACCATTAGCTCGTCCACAAAAAGGGTCGTACAAGTTCAATAGACCTAACTGTGTAGTGGTTAAACATACAAACAGCACACTTGTCCAGATTCTTTAATGTTGCTGGATTTCTCAATTAGAATTTTTGTACTGTGAATGAAAAAAAAACCAAAAACAAAAACGAAATAGTCAGTGATAAAGCTAAAATCGTCAAAAAAACAACAACAAACAAACAAAAAAACAAAAACCAAAAAAAAAAAAAAACAAAAACAAAAAAAAAAAAAAACAAAAAAAAAAAAAGCCCCGCAGTTTGAGTATTCGATATGTCTTACTGATGTTGGTAATAACCTTAACTGTCTGCTCGAACGTGTTCACCTTCCACAGCAAGCCGACTTGGAAATTCATTGTCGGTTCTAAAACTAGTTTAGATTGCTGATCGGTGCAGATCATGTTAAGTTTACAGTATATCTAAGGCTGCAAATCATGCTTGATGGGTCCCGCTGATAATCATTTGAAAGATTCATTTGACTGTTTAAGTCTTTGATTTAAAATATTTTACATCGAACATGATGCTAATGATTAATAAACGTACAGGTTTAGACATGGACTGTGACTGAATTGTTTATGGAGGGAAGAATTTGCTTTTGGGGTATTCAGAACTACAGGGAAGATGTGGCACCGTTGCACCTGTTTGTTCTCTCTCTCTCTCTCTCTCTCTCTCTCTCTCTCTCTCTCTCTCTCTCTCTCTCTCTCTCTCTCTCTCTCTCTCTCCTCTCTCTCTCTCTCTCTATCTCTCTCTCTCTCTCTCTCTCACACACACACACACACACACACACACACACACATATATATATATATATATATATATATATATATATATATATATATATATATATATATACATACATATATATATATGTGTGTGTGTGTGTGTGTGTGTGTGTGTGTTTGCAGCAAAATCAACAAATAGCATGTTTTGTCTTTGCTTTTTAAACTCCTAACGCGGCGTGCGAGCTAACAACATAATATATTTTATCATAGAAAGACACCACCAACAGGCTGAAACACTTTCAAGCCATCAAGCGCCCAGCAGCAACCATCTCGTGAACACACCTATTTCAGTTGTTCATGTTATGCTATTTTGTTACCAATGAGGATCAGGCAACGGACAACAAGAACTCCGCGAAAACACAATGTGATTTGGTGGGTTTGTGTATTGGTGTATAAAAGGGCGAATGCATCCATCTCTTTCCTTACATATTGAAGCACATATACACACATAATGGAGTCTCGCAGACGTATTAGCAGACACACGAGTGTTAACTGTGAACAGATGTTGACAGAATTTTGCATATCGGTACCACAAGAATGTTTAGGCCCTGGCTTTCGGCTAATGCGGTTAGATCGATAGCACCTTGTGGTATTTATGCTGAAGGCCTGACATTAAACAAACGTAAGTACGACTAAAACAATACACCAGCTTCATAGCTGGTACCTACACGGTTTGTTGAAAGATAATCATGTTGCACAAAGAAGTACGACTCCTGCTTTTCCACATGGAATATATTGAAATCTTATATATTTTTTTTAATTCGGCTCATCATCTGTTGCCTGGACGATAGAAAACCTGTCTGTGTGTACAGAGTAAATGGATGTACTAAATAATCCATAATTCTCCATCTTTCCAGTATCAGGCTATGCTTTCGTGTCTGCTTCAAATTTGAAGAAGCCAAGCGGTATTATTATACCGAAGCGACGTATAACTACTGTTTCTCAGGAGCACAAAGTTAAAGCAGAAAGATAAAAGATAAATCAAAGTTGGCCAACCTGGATTGGTTAGATTGGCAAAGTGTTTTGAGCCTCACCTGCACCAGCCAGCTGCATTATGAAGAAGTTCATCCGTGATCTGTGGCCTTTTTTTGAAACTGCAATGGCGACCAGGACTGTTGTATTTCCTATCACGATCATGAGAAACAGCACTATGAGGAAGATGACTTGAGGCCGCTGAAAAAAATGAAATAACATTTAAGACTTCAACAGTTCCTTTTAGCATATACTCACAAATAAAAGTTCTTGACGATTCTCTCAGGACCTTCTTTGCTCAAGATCCACTGAGGTTAAAGACTTAAAAGATAATTTATCATAGGCAGGGTTCCCCAAAATTAAGAAGGATTTTTCAGTCAGTCCAAAAAAGTTCTTCCGTCACACGCACAGCCACAAGAACACATACATGAATAAACATAAGACTAGAAACTGGCATAAAGCCTTCCCACTTTCTGCATAAATTAGAGTTCATACAAGCTGCGAGAGCCAAAACATTTTGCATTATTGAAAATAATTTGTTATGTGGGCTACAAATGAAGCTAATCCTATCAAGAGATGCGACCACGAAGAACAAAACAGTGAAGTGCACTATGTAAATATTTTCAGCCTACAATTTGTAACGTTTCATCGATTGGCCACAAAATGTCGAGAGGGTGCGTCCCCAGAAAGGGCTCCATGTCTGATCTTTGCACTGGGGTCATGAAAAACCTGAAGAGCTCTATGAAGGACCTAAAAGGTACTCTGAAGAATCGTAAATGTAGTCGAAAGTACGGTAAGGCCAACTTGAAAGAACTGTATCAGGGTTCCCAAAGCTACGTCAAAAAACAAAAAACAAAACAAACAAAAAACCAAAAACAAAAAAAAAAAACAAAAAACAAAAAATATATGTGTCAAATGGAGAACCCAAAAGAGTTTTCTGCAATAAATTTTGCTCTCAGGGTAAATATTCTCATTTTTCTTGCATATTCTTGCATTGAATATATAGTCAATAGCATATTGAAACATGCTGAATCGATTCCGCGGATGACCAATTGATAATAGCAACCCCCCCCCCCCCAAAAAAAAAATAGGCTACTCATGCGTCCTTCTGGGCTGGACGATTTCTAGAACGCCAGTGGTTTCTACACTTTTATTTGCACTTCATGGCTTTTCAAGCAAACAACGGCGCTCCCATATTTGTTAACCATCAGAGACGCATCTGAAGCTCTGATTTTAGGTGACAATGTGCCTTTTTATACTTTTATGGGCAAATGTGTACTATCCAGGCTTATGAAAGGGTTCCAGACACCAGCACCCAAACGTGTTAGGAAGTCCGGCTGCGTGTCAACAAAGGCTGAAGTTTACTTGTCTGTAATTGCCTTATTATTAGCAGGAGATGTTTCCCAAAACCCCGGTCCTAGCTGCACTGGCATAGAAAATGTACATACCTGAGCCCAGACAGATTTTCACGGATTACCAGTAAACAGGGCGAATGGCTTTGCAATCAATGCATTTTACCAGGATTTAATGACTCTTTTTTTCCAGAGTGCTACTAGCGTTACCTCCATACCTGCCAATGAAAGTCTGTCTGCAATTGACACAAGCACCCCATCCGGCCCCTCGCCTGGGCATAAAAGAGAAGTTTTATCTTGTCTCTTGTTGAATGCTAGAAGTCTCAAAAGTGTCTCCAGAGACAGAAATAAACTTGTTCAATTCCAGGCTTCAGTGTACTCCAACCAGCCACAAGTTGTGGCCGTAACTGAAACGTGGATGTCGTCTAAGTGATAATGAGATCCTACCTGACAGTTATATGATTTTTCGTCAAGAAAGACCTAGTCGCAGAGAAGGCGGCATACTGATGGTTATTCACAACTCAGTACTTTGTTTGCAAAGACATGACATATTATCAGAACATATTTTGAAAATATGTTCACCCCACTATCAATCACACACATACGTGATACTGGATACATACATGTCTCTCGTTACTCTCTCCCCTCTAGAAATACCACTAAAATAGTATTCGCTATTTCATGCCATTTACATTCGATGCATCGCCTCAGAATATAAAAGAAAAAGTCGATACTCATTCATATTCTGGCTTTTCTAATTATACTAAAACCCGTTTGTTAGCTCAATATTCTGAAGTATGTAACATTGCTGATTGCTTTGTTTGTAGCATATCTTTATTCTATTTTTGTTCTCTGCTTAATTCTTTCTGTACATTTTCTTTCTTTTTGATTCAATTTCTTTACACCTCATGTTATCTCTTTGTATCTTACGTAAGTATAGGTGCTGGTTCTTTTAACAGATAATTTTTTTAGGTGGCCCCCGTGATAGCGGATTGGAGTAATTAACGGAGGTCATCCTGATTATCTTGCTTGTATTTAATAAAATTATATATATATATATATATATATATATATATATATATATATATATATATATATATATATATATATATATATGTATATATATATATGTCACGTTACATTGCATACTCACTGAAATGTATTGACGAACACGCATTTAGTCAAATAAACTTGTCTGAGTCTGAGTCAGAAAGTGAAATATTGGTGTGCGAATTACGACCTAACAAATCCAAGAAGGTTTTTATTGTGTTATGTTACCGCCCTCCTAATGGAGACGACGACTTTGCCGTCAACCTGAGTAATGTCCTCAATCCACTGTATGGTTTATCAAGCGATATGCCCCATGTATGCGTCCTTGGTGATTTTAACTTTCCGCCCATCAATTGGTTTGATACAATCTTACCTACGACCAAAAAGGAGCTTGATTTTTACAATGTGATACATGATCATAAATTACATCAACACAACCATTGTGTTACTCGTGTTTCAGGGAACGTACTGGAATTAGTTTTTTCTAACTTCCCAGAAGCTACTGGTGACGTTTCAGCTTCCAGTTGTCTTGTGGATTCAGATCATTTGCAACTATACTTTCTTATGTACATCACGCCTACCAAGAAAGCAAAGATCCCACGTTACGTATATAACTTCAAAAAAGCCGACTAGTGTGGCCTACGTAAATACCTATCATATGTTCCTTTCGAAACAACTTTTCTTCAAACTGATATAGACCTTAACTGGCAAAACTGGTGTGACCTTTTGTTAACTGCTGTGGACAAATTTATACATAAAGTCAATGTGCGTGTCAGTACCACTCCGTCTTGGATTGACAGTGAAATTATTCACCTCTCTAACAAAAAAGAAACTATGCGTAGACAACTAAAGAATTCGGATTCCCAACACCTGAAAGACAAACTCCATAAACTTATATAGGATATAAAAACCTTGGTTGCTCTCTAGTACGCGGAATACATTGACATTTAAGTTCGCAAGTATATGAAAACCCCAAACAGTTTTGGTCATTTTTAGAGCTAAAACCAAGTGCAAAATGTTACCTAATATAATCAAAGGGTTTGGACAGGAATTTTCTACCCCCGAAACAAAAACGTCAGTCTTTAGTCGCTTTTTTTAAATTCTGTATTTAATCACGATAGTCAATCCCTGCCTTGCCCAGAATTCGCTACATTTTTGGGATCCGAGACTGGCTCACTGCACATACTCAACCGAAGCAATAAAGAAAATGCTTCATAAGCTTAACCCAAACAAAGCCATTACGCCTGACAATATTTCAGGTCGAATCTTGAAAGAATTTGCAGCTGAACTAGCCCCCCTCGCTGAAACTCCTTTTTGCAAAATCTATGGAAGAAGGTAATCTATGGAAGAAGCTATAGTGCGGATTCATCTTGAATATGGCACGGTTGTATGGAGTGTTACTAGCAATAAAAATCTAATGGCGTTGGAAAATATCAGAAAAACAGTGACCAGATACATCTTAGGGTCCCCTTCTGTGAATTGTACGAGTCCCGCCTTGCCAAATGTAATCTACTCCCGTTATCTTAAAGGCGTGAACAAACGGATCTTGTGTTCTTGTACAAATGTGTTAATGGTTATTACGAGGTAGATTTCTTCAATATTTTCCCCATTCAAACAGACTTGCGAAAGTTACGTACTGCCGACAATAGTCTACGTTTCAAAATAACCAAATGTAAAACAGAAACTTTCCGTTCATCTTATTTAATTCGCTCTATTTACACTTGCAACATCTTCCCCTCCCATATCTGTGATTCTCAATCTATCCGTATTTTGAAAACTAGACTTAATACTTACTACAGCAAGTTGCAAGAAGAGTATTTGAACTCGTCCAATACGCGTACATGGCTGAGCAGGTGTTTCTGTCCAAAATGCAGGTAGCAGATTATTGATCGACTGCTTACGAGTTTTGTAAACTTTTTAAAAGTATAAATGATACTAAATATCTTAATTTGACGAATTATTTGACTTGTCTGCTCAAATTCCTTATATTTGTATTTTAAACGAGGACATTTGTTTCATCGTCTTAGACCTTTTTAATCAATCATCACCATTATTATCGAGTGATAGCTGTACTCATCTTTATCGCCAATCATTGATGGGGAGTCAACTTATATAGGTGTAATCACCTGTTTGACTCTTCCAAATCGGTAGTATTTTGTTTAATGTGTTGTGATGTTTTATTTTCCTTTTCTCTTGACGTACTGCTGATTGAAGCTCAATGAATAAATAAACTAAAAATAAAATAATTTGGCTGTTGAAGTCTTGATTTTTTACAATGTTTGCATCGAACGGGATTATAGCGGCTTATTAAGGTATAAGATTAGCCTAGATAACCACAAGATTTGCTGCAGTATGTTTCGAGGTCGTATTGAGCAAGAGACAGAGAGACTGATAGAGAGAGAGAGAGATAGATAGAGATAGATAGATAGATAGATAGATAGATAGATAGATAGATAGATAGATAGATAGATAGATAGATAGATAGATAGATAGATAGATAGATAGATAGATAGATAGATAGATAGATAGATAGATAGATAGATATCTA
>OZ026618.1:90664415-90704415 GCA_964020975.1 Hermodice carunculata | reverse complement strand
GGCCTACGTAAATACCTATCATGTGTTCCTTCGAAACAACTTTCTTCAAACTGATATAGACCTTAACTGGCAAAACTGGTGTGACCTTTTGTTAACTGCTGTGGACAAATTTATACATAAAGTCAATGTGCGTGTCAGTACCACTCCGTCTTGGATTGACAGTGAAATTATTCACCTCTCTAACAAAAAAGAAACTATGCGTAGACAATTAAAGAATTCGGATTCCCAACACTGAAAGACAAACTCCATAAACGTATATAGGATATAAAACCTTGGTTGCTCTCTAGTACGCGGAATACATTGACATTTAAGTTCGCAAGTATATGAAAACCCCAAACAGTTTTGGTCATTTTTAGAGCTTAAACCAAGTGCAAATGTTACCTAATATAATCAAAGGTTTGGACAGGAATTTTCTACCCCCGAAACAAAAACGTCAGTCTTTAGTCGCTTTTTTTTTAATTCTGTATTTAATCACGATAGTCAATCCCTGCCTTGCCCAGAATTCGCTACATTTTTGGGATCCGAGACTGGCTCACTGCACATACTCAACCGAAGCAATAAAGAAAATGCTTCATAAGCTTGACCCAAACAAAGCCATTAGGCCTGACAATATTTCAGGTCGAGTCTTGAAAGAATTTGCAGCTGAACTAGCCCCCTTCGCTGAAACTCCTTTTGCAAAATCTATGGAAGAAGGTAATCTATGGAAGAAGCTATAGTGCGGATTCATCTTGAATATGGCACGGTTGTATGGAGTGTTACTAGCAATAAAAATCTAATGGCGTTGGAAAATATCAGAAAAATAGTGATCAGATACATCTTAGGGTCCCCCTTCTGTGAATTGTACGAGTCCCGCCTTGCCAAATGTAATCTACTCCCGTTATCTTAAAGGCGTGAACAAATGGATCTTGTGTTCTTGTACAAATGTGCTAATGGTTATTACGAGGTAGATTTCTTCAATATTTTCCCCATTCAAACAGACTTGCGAAAGTTACGTACTGCCGACAATAGTCTACGTTTCAAAATAACCAAATGTAAAACAGAAACTTTCCGTTCATCTTATTTAATTCGCTTTATTTACACTTGCAACATCTTTCCCTCCCATATCTGTGATTCTCAATCTATCCGTATTTTGAAAACTAGACTAAATACTTACTACAGCAAGTTGCAAGAAGAGTATTTGAACTCGTCCAATACGCGTACATGGCTGAGCAGGTGTTTCTGTCCAAAATGCAGGTAGCAGATTATTGATCGACTGCTTACGAGTTTTGTAAACTTTTTAAAATTATAAATGATACTAAATATCTTAATTTGACGAACTATTTGACTTGTCTGCTCAAGCTCCTTATATTTGTATTTTAAACGAGGACATTTGTGTCATCGTCTTCGACCTTTTTAATCAATCATCACCATTATTATCCAGTGATAGCTGTACTCATCTTTATCGCCAATCATTGATGGGGAGTCAACTTATAGAGGTGTAATCACCTGTTTGACTCTTCCAAATCGGCAGTATTTGGTTTAATGTGTTGTGATGTTTTATTTTCCTTTTCTCTTGACGTACTGCTGATTGAAGCTCAATAAATAAATAAACTAAAAATAAAATCATTCGGCTGTTGAAGTCTTGATTTTTTACAATGTTTGCATCGAACGGGATTATAGCGGCTTATTAAGGTATAAGATTAGCCTAGATAACCACAAGATTTGCTTCAGTATGTATAGAGGTCGTATTGAGCAAGAGACAGAGAGACTGATAGAGAGAGAGAGAGAGATAGATAGATAGAGAGAGAGATAGATAGATAGAGAGAGAGATAGAGAGAGAGAGAGAGAGAGAGAGAGAGAGAGAGAGAGAGAGTATGTTTGCACTTTGATATTATGAGAAACATGTACCTTTTTGGGTTATATGTATGTAGGAATGTGTTCCGTATGTTTGGGTCAATTCAAGTTTACTCGAATAGTATACAAAGCATTGAGTGACACACAAGCCCGGAATTATTTGTGCACCATAACGGTTAGAGGGTCGCCTCAAAAGGCAAAGTGAGGACGCAAGGAAGGTTCAGAGGGCACTTGGACAGAAGGCCGCCGTAGGTGTGTTGGGGTTTGGAGCTACTTACATGTATGTACCGCTAAGTAGTGAGCGTAAAATCCAGGCAAAATTTTACCAGCAAGGAGACAGGTCGAAGGTACCAATTTTATGTGTATTCAGCTGAATACAGAACCCGATACAAATTCTTGCAGGAAGGAATTGAATTGCTTGATGACGTAAATTTGTACTTCTAGAATGGAACATTTAAAGAGAGCTCTATCGTACCATATCACGCTAATGTGAAAAACATGGGTATACTCTGATATCATTAGTTATAGTCAATCTCAACAGAGCAATAAATGCCACTTGGACTGTTTTTTTAAGGCTGTTGGACAAGTGCTCCTATAATCACAAATTCAACACAATATTGTATTGCCAACGATATATAATAAAAGTGCGTACAAAATGGCTTTTCAGTGGCTACTGGTAAAAAACATGGTAATGCAGGTGTGGAGGATAGTAAAGGTACCAGGTACATATGTGCATGTGTCGAAATTACGTTTAAGCTAGCATAGATGTGTTCATCACAGACATCAGTGGCAAATTGCTGCTGACGTTCAGAGTATCAATATTTGACCAAGGGTGTGATTAGTCTGCGTTTACTGTTGGGCTACAAGAAGGTTGGGGCAAAATGTTTAGCATTTTCTTGCGCATAAATATATGAAAGTTTGATAGAAGTCTGTGGAGCCGTGACACAAGAGCCATGGAGTTTTAAGACACTAAAGACACTAAAAGTGTTGTGATGTGCGAATAAAAGTATTTCGCGATTAGCATAGGTATTTTTTTCACCTGACTATTTAAAAATAGATTAGAAAGTAAAAACACACTTCAGAAAGATATAAATCATGCTTTAGAAGAGTACAAATTACGAGTAAAAAAAAAAAAACTTTTGGTTGGCATCATTGAGCAACCACATAAACCAAGCAAAAGTTTTTCTTTAGTCCTAAAAGCTCGTAACTACGAGATAAAAAAAATTGGCTGGTACCATTGAGCCACCGTATGGGGGGGGGGGGGGGTCTTGATCACAGTTCACAGGGAAAAAAAATATTTTCACAGTTCACAGGAAAAATTATTCAGCTTATATGCATATTCACGATTCACGAGCAATGGCTTAATCACGAATCCCGAAAATTAGTTTTATTGTTTCACAGATCACGGAAAATAAAAAGATAGGATCACGAGTCACGAAAATACCCTTGCCCCCCCCCCCCCCTTTAGCATGTTTGCAAAACATTTTCAATCTCTTACTTAGGACTTGTCAGTAAGCCACATGAAGGGATAATTGGATCGCTCGTGTGATAAACAAAACAACCTGGAAATGGTTAGAAAACGAATTGTCAAGAGGAAACAAAAGGTACACCTGTGAAGTTTTTGCTGCGGCTTCCCTAAACTCTAAATTGTCTCTCCTGCTTAGTGATCTTGCATTCGATCACGGGGATGAAGTGGTGTGGCTTCTTGATGCAGCAAGCAAAAAATACATAAAAGAGGCCCGGAAGGTGAGAAGAACGTTTGCGGAAGGGACCCTATAAATATATATAGATACATAGTATGTTTTTATCTGGTCTGATTGGTATTATATTGCATATAGTTGGAGTCAAACCAGCAGAGCCGGTGTGCGCTGCGGCGTACTTGTTACGGCTGCGCGGCGTCGCGCCCTTTCACTCTGCTGGGAGTCCCCCAATATAAAACCAGATCTCCATTAGTATGCAATCATTGTGTGTGGTTTTTTTTTTTTTTTTTTTTTTTTTATGATTATACCAGTGGAAGCTTTATGTTCTACATTGAATATGTAACTTGTATAATGTACTTGTCCCTACGCTTTCCAGAGTTTGGTCACAATGAGTGGTTTATCTCTAGTTTTGGTGCGGAAGACACAAATCACGAATTATTAATTACAGATACTTCATTTTTAACGTATACATATTATCTGTGTCAATAAGGATGACGGATTACTTGTACATATAAATTGGACGCATAATGGCATTTACCCCATTCCATCGCCCCCCCCCCCATGTAAAGGGGAAGTTTTCCTGATAATAAATAAATAAATAAATAAATAAATAAATAAATAAATAAATAAATAAATAAATAAATAAATAAATAAATAAATAAATAAATAAATTAATTAATTAACAAATAAATAAATAAGTAAATAAATTAGTAAAAGAACGAATGAATGAATGAATGAATGAATAACAGAATGAATAAAAAATGAATGAATGAATAAATAACGAAACAAATAACTGATATAAATATATGAATAAATAGATTAAATAAATAAATAAGTAAATAAATAAATAAAAGAACGAACGAATGAACGAATGAATGAATGAATGGATGAATAACGGAATGAATAAATGAATGAATGAATGCATAAATAAATAAATAAATAAATAAATAAATAAGTAATGAATGAATAGATAGATTAAATAAATAAATAAATAAATAAATAAATAAATAAATAAATAAATAAATAAATAAATAAATAAATAAATAAATAAATAAATAAATAAATAAATAAATAAACCTCGCCCAAACTGGGCCTTCCATACTATTTAAATGGTTTAATGTTCTTTGCGTCACCTTTTATCTCCGTGAGGTGGACCCTCTCCCAAGTAATCCAAGCACTTGGAAGATACTGCACTCTTGAATAATTGCCGAAACATATATCATGAAAAGTTCGATACCATTAAAGCGAGAATCGCGTGTGTACCAGCAAAGAAACTTTCTGATTTATCCACCGTTGAAAAATGTATTTATGGATGCACTCAACTCACATACTTAAAGCGGACTATGCAATTTGTGCAAAGACACAGAATACAGACATTTACAACAGATATATCACATTCTACTGTGAAATTTTGGAACAGCACGAAACAGGATCCCACGGGAACCCTCTGCAGGCAACAGAAATTAATAATGTGCTCAAATGATTTTCACGCTATCAAGTGGGGTACTCACATAGATCGCAATTTATAGAGACAGCTTGAGTCCTAATTTTAAAAAAATATGTATTCAGAATTATACACCTGAACATATTTTTTAATCCCGCTTTATAATACATGTAATATATCTCGTTATATTCGGCCTGAGTTCTTGCAGTTTCTTAAATCGACATCGTACGATTTTGTATGTTGCCAGCGTGTGGAATTCTTTGATCAACGTTTATTGCTTTTTAAAGTTTTCATCGTATTTTATCGAAGCTTGTGATTAACCTACTCACTTGGGAGATCATGAACAGCCTGCAGAAGCCCAATCCCAATCGATATACCTACATGAGGCATTTGTCCTATTACAAAATTACCGGAACTTGCCAATGTCGGGAGGGTCGTGCACTCTTTCTTTCTTTCTTTCTTTCTTTCTTTCTTTCTTTCTTTCTTTCTTTCTTTCTTTCTTTCTTTCTTTCTTTCTTTCTTTCTTTCTTTCTTTCTTTCTTTCTTTCTTTCTTTCTTTCTTTCTTTCTTTCTTTCTTTCTTCCTTTCTTTCTTTCTTTCTTTCTCTTTCTTTCTTTCTTTCTTTCTCTTTCTTTCTTTCTTTCTTTCTTTCTTTCTTTTCCCTCCTTCCATACATTTTCTTTCTGTTCAAAAACTATATAGGACATTGGTTGAAAGCTATCGTCGTTGGACTTTGCGCGCAGAGTACCTTTACTGCGCTGAGAAAAGCTATTGACTCAGTCCGCGCAGTGTTAACGAAATCGAATGTTTGTTTGCTCTGTAATGTTCGTTCTGCTGTTTCATTCCCAAGTTCAACTTTAATCAAATATCTCTGAAATTAACAAACGATTCTAGATTCATATTATTTGTAAACCGACCTTTCATTCAAGTAGTGACGTGCCTACAGTTACAGAGACCTCGATAATGGTAAGATTCATAGCTTTACTTGGCGCTTTTTTGGAGCGATGTTCCCAAATACACCAAGACAAGCTGTTGACTCGGTTAAAGCGTATTATCTAAACAGTTGAAGAATGATCAGTGTGAAACATTGAACCAAGCAATGGCTCAGATATATCCAAAATATGGACCAAGCAAAGCATTTGCAGATAACCACCAGTTTCTCATTCCTTCAGTATATGCACACAAAAATGCACTAAACATTTTATGAGACAGGGTCGGGTAAATACTAAACTGTGAACCCATTTTAAGATGAAAGAGGATTTATATGTATACTCCACTATCAAGAGATAATCCAAGAGGACCAGATCGCTGCAGTAGCTGTTTTGGATCCAGCGTGACTACGGCCAGTCATTGCCATATGCAACTTCACGCCGTGTGATGCGGAACGTGAGACTTCAAAGAAGAATTGTTACCAGATACTTCTTACCAATAGGAGCACCTGCTCGGCCCAGCACTTTGGGTATAGAGCTATCAATTGATCATGATGTGTCACAATAAAGCCATCCGTTTGTACTCTTGCCGACCATACAATTTTATACTGCAATCTTTAGTTTTCATTTGCATTAATGTCGCTTTTAATGTTTAAAACATATCCGATAATATTCGGGTGGTGTATACGTTTTTGGTTTTGGTTTTGGTATTCTTTTTTTGTTATTTTTTCTTTTATTTTCTTTTATTTATTTTTTCTTTTGCTTTTTTTTTTTCTTGCTTTTTGTTTTGTTTTTGTTTCATTTTGGGGGGTTTTTTTTGCTTTTTTTTGTTCTGTTTTTTGTTTTTCTTATGGCGGGGAGGTTTTTTGTTTTTATGTTTTTACTGTCTGCTGGTTTATATTTCTTGTCAAAGATTCAATTACGTCCAAAATATGTGCCTAGCTCTCCAACGCGTATATACCATCTGAACCTCGACATTTGAATTGTAGGTGTTGGCTGGCATTTAGAAACAAATATACTTCTCGTCTGAATAATATTTGTATCTTTCACAAGAAGACATAATACGTCGGGGCACGGGAAGTTGTTATATACCCTCGCTTTCTTGTGACACCATGCAAGATACAAAATACAAATCTTTATTTCAAGTCGGTACGTTGAAAATTACAGAACATTAGCCAGACGCTATAACAACCAACCATAAAATATAACCCACGTTAAAACTAACGTACACATGAAGTAAAACAAATTGTAATTCAATTATTTAATCACAGGATAAGCACTAAAAATTAATCAGAGAAGGTAGTTTTCAGCCATCCAGACATTTAGATTGCAGTGATTCTATTGGCAGGCAGAACAATTACAAGTGTTAATAAAAAGTTAATATCAGTTTTTCTTTTTTTTTTTCTTTTTTTATTCTGAGAGGGTGACAGGATTTTTATATCGTTCGGGATTCTGTTCCAAATTTTGACGCCTAGATATCTCAGAGATTTTTTTTTTCCAAATGTGACCTTACTGAAAGCAGAAAGATCCAAATATCTAGATGACTTGAAAATCTGATTCGACTGAGGTTGTAGAAACATATTCTGAGTGTAGTCTGGACCATAGCTGCGTAGGGCCTTATACACGTCTGTGGCCAGGGAGCGTGGTCTTCCTGTAGGTAAAGTTAGCAGTCCTGCCCTTTTAAGAAGGGTGTAGTAGTCACCAGCATGGTCATTAAAAGCAAAACGAAGACCTCGTTCCTGTAAGTTTTCCAACTTTTTGGTGAGAGTAGCACCACAAATGTGCCAGACTAAAGGACAATAATTAAAATATGAAGGAACAAAAGACCTAACAGTCAAATGTTTGGAGGATTCGTCAAAATATGAGCTGATGCCATATAAATCTTTCAGTCTAAATATTTTGCATACATTTCATAGTAGCATGACACATATTTAAATTAAAACAGGAAGCCACAAAAGATTCAAAATTGAATATATATATATATATATATATATATATATATATATATATATATATATATATATATATATATATATATATATATATATATATATATATATCCTACCCTCCTAAAATCCCACAAAACCTAAGGTGACTTAGTTTTGGCTCAGATTGCTTCATTCCCTCAAGAGCTGTAGCAGCTGACTTCCATTGAAATGGTATCCGCTTCCTGCTCAATATTTGTTAATGTCATCTTTTGCACTGCTCAAAATACCTGATAGTACATCATCAATTTCTGTGACAGCATTGCATGGTACATCTCTTAAGGTGACACGCTAAGGATCAATGAGAAGCCAGTGCGCTTGTAACGAATATCTGTAGTTATGTCAAGGTATTTTTAGCAACATGGATTCTGGCACAAAAAACAAAAATAAAACAAAAAAAAACAAAAAAAACCCAAAAACAAAAAAAAAAATAAAACAAAACAAAAACACACACACACACACACACAAAACACACACACACACACACACACACACACACACACACACACACACACACAAATGGGGGGACATTTACCACGCCAAAAGAATCACATCGAGCATCGGAACTTTGCTAGATAGATCCAGTGAACTGCATTTACCAAAGGCACTAAGTAATTGAAAAAGCGGGCAAAAATCGTCTCCTTCGCTAGCTTACAGCAAGTTAGGTTCTATGGTCTGCCTGCAAATTCTTTATCCGTTTCAGTGCCCCTTTTATGACCGAGTCAACAGCTTTCGTCGGCGCGCTGTGGGTGGAATGCGCCCAAGGCGTGCCGAGCAAAGTTGTTGACTTGGACTTTTTTAATTCTACGTTACCACAAGCATACTGGTTCCTGAATAAAGGGCCTTTGTTGTACTTAATTCACCTTTTGTCGTAGTTGCTACTGAAAGTTGCAAGTGTTATGACAAATATGATTCTTTAATATCAGCAGGATGAGTTATATCTTTGTACCTGTTCAGCTCAAGTCCCTCAATTCACTTCATACATTATCCTCTTTGCAAAACACGCACTTTGCTCACTCTATTCTGATTACTTTAGAGGCTGTTTGCACAAAATGATATTGTACATAAAATTTATTTATTTGGAACGGAAAATGTGAATTTCGGCGGAAAAAAGCGACAAAAATGACATATTTCTATTTATTTTTGGGCGGGGCTTTATTCACCTACGCGGCAGATCCGTAAAATATTTTATCATAAATGCATCGCCTTACTGTTAATTGGGGTCTATAACGTGATTCTTAATTGTAAAATCCGAAGGTGTGGAGAAGAGGGTGGGGATAAAGAAGTATACATTTTGGAATGCACATGAACCTCTCTCTGTCTAGTTGAAGGTAGAATTATAAAGCTTTAACAACAATCTATCGGAACTCAAAGCAAATGATCGACTTCGTTTCAACAATTTCGCTCCGAAATCATATTCGAAGCACGAAATCTACGTAATGTCAAAAGATGGGTCCCGGCAGTGAAATTTGATATATAAACATGTTATAAATAGCTCTTTATTCATATTTGATGTATAGAATTGTGGGTATTAATAAATTACCAGGAAGATCGAAAATTATCGGGAATATCAGCAGGAATATCAGACACAGTAACGAAATATTTCTAAATTGTGTAGGTCCGAACAATGAAACAAATCTTTTTTCCCTGCTGCCATCCGCGACTTGCGTAACCTGGATCAAGGGATCAAAAATTTTGAAACAAATCAAGCATTAATAAATAAAATGAATTGTAACATAATACCTGTCCTCCCTTACTTTTATGGTAAAAATAGATTAGCCCAAGTCCACCATACAAGGCTGCGCTTGAACTGCAGCCCTCTTAATGATTTGCTGTTCCAATCCGGTTACAACGACAGCCAAAATGTGCTTGTGGAGCGCCAGTGGAAAGCATATTCCATTTTTTGACATAATGTTCTCTTTAGAACGAACCCCGTGCGGAATTACTAGGACCTTTTCAGCCTGTAATTACTGCTACAAGGACTGTTTTGCTGTATGGCGATGCAAACAAAGCGTAGAAAGGTACATTTTAAAAACAAAGAGATTTAGTAGAAATTAAATGATTGTCCTCGCCATTTTCTATTCTTTTCTTTCTTTCTTTCCTTTTTTCTACATTTGTACTTTCTGCTTATGTTTTGGTTTCATCAAGTGACGCTGTGTAGTTATGTAGAAGGATTAATAAAAGCTCTTCAGCTTGTTTTCTTATCCATGTTTCTAATTTGTTTAAACCATGTCAGGTATATGGGAACATAAGACTGTTTCCCGAAAATTTAGAAAAGTCCCAGGAACACCGTGGTAAAATTAGGAAAACATGCTTTAATTCTCCGTAATATAATTGATAAATTCCTAGAACTATTTTTTTTTAGCCCCAGGAAGTACGAGGGAAGCTCGTGGCAACCTATCTCAAAGCTCCACCTGGAACTCTTGTGAAAAAAAAAAATTGTTACATATTACCAGTGTACAATTACAGGGAACTAACGCATGCTGCATATTAAATTGAATATCCGCAAATTTGCAAGTACACGAGTCGCACAAGATTACCATTTTGAGTTACATGTGGTTTATCGAACACCCAAACAGAAACACCAAAGTATACGTTACTGCGTGTTTATCAATATATAAGCCGGGGTCAATTGAAAATACATTTTGCACATTAACATGCACGAAGAGAAGCAAATGAATTGAATTAATTTGGTAGTATTGAAGTACCTGCACAATTGAGTTTACACTGAATTAATTTAGCACTATGACCACCCACTATGAGGATGTAATATTTAACTTGAATTTGAATGAAGGTTGTCTATCCCTTAAAACACAGCGTTTTCTCTAGGGTAGTACATAAGTCACAGATGTTTTGGGAGTTCTCAAAATTTTACACTCGGGCCGACTTTTGGAAGTCGAAAGGGCCAAGCATGGCCAGCATATATTAAAAGCATGAAAGTGAACAGACTCAATTTAGCAAAAACACAGGTCCCGTTGTGCTTACCCGCCTCTTCCTGTCCCACCTCTACCTCCCACCACCAAAACGCAGTGGGCCTTTTTAATTGTATTTATTTTATTTGTGGCAAGACTTCCTTCGTTAGCGTATGAGAAAGGAGGAATCTGCATGAGTTAAACATCTTTTACTCGTAAAGCATAATTTGCACAACGTGTAGCTCTGCAGAATAAAAAGAAGACAAAGAAGAAGATGAAGAAGAAGAAGAAGAAGAAGAAGAAGAAGAAGACGAAGAAGAAGAAGGAGAAGAAGAAGAGGAAAAAGAAGAAGAAAAGAAGGAGAAGGATAAGAAATAAGAGAAAGAAAAGAAGAAGATATTAATTGTGACATGGCAACAAAATGCTGGTCAAAGGCTCCATATATGCTTCTTTTACCGATCCAAGATATTATTATTATTATCCCGATTGCGGAAATACGGAGAGCTGGATATGGCATCATATATATATATGACCGGTAGGGCAACATGTTTTATTACAAACCATTCATTCAATTTTAGACATTCTAGACATGAATAAACGCCGACTGGGTAACATCTGGTCTGCTTTGTGTGGATTCTTGTACTTCAGCGACTAAAAGTGAGATAATTGTAAACATATGTGTGCATAAAAAATCCTGATATATCTGATATAAGTCTGTCGACGGAAGGCAATTTTTATTATTATTATTTTAGTATCGATTGTTTAAACAGGAACCATCAGGAAGAACCGCCGTCGGTGACGAGCCAACGCGTGACGCTTGGTGTACTTTTCAACTTGTATTCATCAAGAACTGGTGTCACCATACAATCCAAATTTGCGGCACCTGACTCCAACAATATGTGCATTGTTTTGGCGTTGCAGTGCTTAGTCATGAAGAAAGAAATATCAAAGATCACGAACAAAGACCCTCTGCAGAGAAGCGCGTCTGCCTGCGGGATTGATTCCAGATTTTTGCAGTTTACCCATGTCATCAATTTGACAAATATGCCAACATCTGAGGTAATACAGTTGAGGGACTTGCTACCAAGGAACGTGTGACTAGACGCCGGTGTATCAGGCCTTAAGCCGCCGTTGCTGACATAAAAACGTGCTGCTAAATCAGCCAATTCGATGCCAAGCGCTTTATTTTAGGGCGGGGGGGGGGGCTATATCTTAAATGATTAACTTAAAGATAACAACGTTAGCGTCCATGGTTTCCACCAAATAATTGATTGTGTACATAAGGAAATATCAATTTCAACTGCTACCTGTCTTTTTTTCGCACTAAGAAAAGTGAATGCGAATTTCTTTTAGGACTGGATATGAAGCTTTCAAATAGATGAACGGACAAGATGCAGCCAACACTCTTCGCAGCCAAAGTAAATTTCCAGCTGTAAAAGCCTTTAAGGCGCTATTGGTCTAGAACGGTGTGACACAAATTGACATTTCTTCTTTCGTTTCCTTTCTTCTCCTCATCCTTTCAACCCATTCCGTTCCCTTAAGTCCGATACCGTCCCGCCCCTTTTCTTTCCTTCACATTGATGCATTTGACTTTGTTTTCGGTACAGCTGTCAATCAAGTTAAACACGACAACCCAGGCAATACCAGGTGATTAAAAGGATATATGTCTTGAATGGAACTACAATTATTGCTAGCACTCGTCTCTCAGATAGTGAGATTCATAACAACCTCTTTCTACCTAAGATGAATCAACTGGTCCCAAATTCGTACGGACGCCCTGTCCATCCTGATAACCGCTGACTTGCCAGACGTAATGCTGGAAAAGTGATCTTGCTGCCGATTTCTAATTTGGAATATGTAGTCAGTCCCTGTAAATTGACTCTGTCCTTTCCTTGTAAAAAGCCGTTTTGTCACAGATTATAGGACTGTCAGAAACAATATATGCCGACTTAGGGGCCATTAGGGATTTTTTCAAAAAAAAATGAAACACTCCCGCAAACGCACGTGTCACAGCTTGCAAAAAACAAATGAGAAATCAATTTCGAAAAATTGGAATAATCAATCAATAATGCAAACATAAATCCTGGCCGTTGAGGTCCTGATCAAATGTATATTGGGTTGAACGTTTGCCGGTAAACACCACAATCAACTGAAAATGATCAGGTACACTGTAAATCCATATCTCAAGGGACGGGCAGCTATTTTCTGTAAGTATCTTGCATTTCAGAAGAAAGCACTTTGAGAACAAGGCTGGAGACGCTTTGTAAAAACGTGCGCATGGGATACATATATATATATATATATATATATATATATATAGCTGTCGTCGTCCTCTGACCAAGAAACAGTTCAGGCGAAGTAAGGCATCGATGTGTATCACGTGTACACATATGGCAGCAGTTCTCAGTTAAAGACAATTCCAAGTGTGATCATTGTATAAAAAAGTATAGACACATTTGTTTTACATGGATTGTGAAAGAGGTCAAGCATTGACTCATCGACTCAATCTCCATGGCACAGATGTCGGCGTATACTTCCTGCCTTGCTTGGCACATGCAGTTTTAACATCTTGAGTGCTAAATTTCGGATTGAGTAAGCAGCTCTCCTCGGTGCAAGAGAAGTTACTGACCTAAACTAGTAAATTCTGTGCAACTAAAGGCATGCTGGTACTTGAATATGGCACCCTTATTATAATTCAGAGCAATTCTTTTTGATAGTTAGACATGAGTCGATGTCGGCATTGAAAGGGCTAAATGAAATTAATTTATAGTACTTTACTGATTGTCAGCAGTTTAGCACATGGCAGTTGCAGAATAGAAAAAAAAAAAACAAAGGACGTTATCCTTAGCGCCTTTCAGTGCTACAGACTAAACGGTATGGTGACGATTTGCTAAAAAAATTCTAATTGAATTATGTTTTCATCAAGTAGGTACAAAGTCATTTATAGGACAAGTGTCAGGGAGGCCTCCAGAGGAGAATACTCTCATCGAGCTGGGTGCCACTACAGATTGTCGATTAAAGCTGTGGTGTTGCTACCTATTAACAAACAACTAACGAAAATAAATCAGAACATGGCAAAGTTTTAGTTTTCATATTATCTTCAGAATGCATATATCTTCATTTTTAAATATATTGAGTAAGGAAAACCTGTTTCAATATGCCCTGTTTCAAAAGATTATGGTCCTTTTGGTTATCACCTATATTAATCAGGTGTCTGTCCCTTCCTGGTCAAAATACGATACTCCCAATCCACCCCAAAGAACGTTTCTGGCCTGGAGAGTGTCATGATGAAAGGTCTTGTTACAACTAAATGTTTAAGCAAACATGTTTTCTTTTAATATGAATTTAGAAATTTCTAAAAACACAGAAGAAAGCGAAAATAAAATTACCCGTGCGCTTTTGGCTAATTTAAGCCTAACTAGTCTTGGTTTCACTATAGAAAAGAAACTGAAAATACACTACGGTCAGCAAAAATCGTTTCAACAGCAAAACACAAAGCATGATGTGTGACGTGTGGAGACAGGCAGAAACAAATAGCGACAACACAGAGTAAGTCTTTAAAAAGTAATTTTCATTGCAAATTATATATTTTATGAAATATGCAGCACAGTCTCATGAACATGTCAATATGGGCCTCCGTGGGAAAGAAACAGCAAAAACACAAAACAAAAAAAAAAAAAACCAAAAAAAAAAAAAACAAAAACAACAAAAAAAAAACAAAAAAAAACAACAAAACACACACACACACACGCACACACACACACACACACACACACACACACACACACTAACAATTCTCTGTGCTTCTGCCGAGTAAAGTTAGGCTAATTGCACTTTTCAATGTCTTAATATATAACAAATCAAAATCCCTCTTATTAGGAAAATTTAAGTAGTTCGAATATTTCGTTAATTAGCCATTAGATGCGAATGATCAATAGCGTGTGCGTACGTTGGAGTGCCGCCAATTTACATAAACCCTTTAAATATACCAAATATAAAATATGAAATGCTCGCTATTAAAATGTCAAAGTATCCATGCCATAATAATCACATAAATTTTAGTCAATAACATGCAGATAAATGTTGGAAGAGTATATCCATATATTCCATTTTCGAAGATATCCAAAACTTGAAATAAGAAATGCATCTGATATGCAAAAACACCTTCAATATTAAAAGACACAATTTCATCCATAAGGCTACGGTTGTTTCTGATTCGGAGCTGAATGCTCTTAGTCTATCTGATAAAAAAATTGCAATAAATAAGGAGATAATTGCTGCCAAATGCAAATTTCAGTGTTTATACGTAGACATAGTAACATATCTGTAGAAGTTGAAATGACCTCTCCTAAGAAGGTTTTTCAACTTTGAAACGAAATATTCCTGCCGTGCATAAATTAAGCATGTTAATTTTGGTCAAGTTTCGTTAATTGACTGATGCCCTCTCTTTTGTATTGAAGATACGTGACTTTACAAGTGCCTTTAAATAACATGGTTTAAAATGCTATGTTTTCAACAATCTTTGAATGCACTGTGGTCAATAACATGAAAGTTTGAATGGCACCTCTGTCCACTATATCATTGATGATAGTCACAGTTTTAGGTTTTTTATTTGCTTAAATACTAGTTACTGTTCTACATTAAATGACAGTAAAAATTTTATCCATAGAGGTAATATCATGCTTATTTTGCAATTTGCATAATAATCATTACCATTTCAAAAAAAAAATCTAAGCACAAAATCTATCCATAAAGGAAGGTAAGGGGAAGAAAGAAGGAAAGAAAGAAAGAAGGAAAGAAAGAAAGAAGAAAAGAAAGAAAGAAAGAAAGAAAGAAAGAAAGAAAGAAAGAAAGAAAGAAAGAAAGAAAGAAAGAAAGAAAGAAAGAAAGAAAGAAAGAGAGAAAGAAAGAAAGATGCATGATACCTATATTGACAGACTTGCATAATTATATTGGAATCGAAAGTGCCGGGCCACAGGAGCCCCTCGTCAGCATTGCGGAAGGCATGAACAATGTAATTCAGGGTCATTCGAAATCACAAAGCAACTTGCCATATTCATTTTGTGAAGCCAACAGCACTTTCGTTTAGTCTGAAGTCGAATTCGGCGGTAATATTTCTCTGCAGACATCTTGAATGTTGTTATTTGGCAAAATATATTACCTTATTGCGTATTTGCAGCCTCTTATTACTGGTGACACGAGGGCCCCATACCTACTTTTCCACTACAGCCTTGGATCGTGCATGGAGAGAGAGGGTTGATATTTACTAATTCAGTTACTGAGAGTTTACACACACACACACACACACACAGACACATACACACAGACACACACACACACACACACACACACACACACATACACATATGTACATTCATGCAATTACACTTTTCTCTGAATTGTGGACTTTCGGTCTCTCATTTTTATAAGAGTACCCAGCACAAAAAAAAGTATTTGTTTGATTGTTTCTTATTTTGGTTTTGTTTGTTCGTTTGTTTGTTTTATTTAATTTTTATTTTTATTTATTATTTTTTTTTTTTTTGGTTTTGCTTTTGTTTATTATTTATTATGTACTGGTATCCTTGTGCACGCGTATTTATAAATTTTATTGGATATGGTATTTTTGAAAACTACTCGCTGCACGTTAAAAATAGAAGTAAACAATTGAAGTCATTGCGCAGATGATTGAGCATTTTTTCTGTTATTTTAAGACATGAATTTCTAGCTTAAACATGAGGATGATTGACGACGTGCCAACGCAAGCCGCAAGAATCACCCCATGCACCATCCCACTTTCATCAAATCTATGTATCAAGGCTAATGTTGTATCGCTCATAAAAAGATACGTTGTATGATAGATATAATACAGAGACGTCTTTGGAGACATTTTGTTATCAACTTAAATTACAGTCTATTGTATTATTAGACCGCAATGAGTGGGTTTTGTGTCAGTCTTTTGTTAAACAAAAGATTCAGATGACAATACTCACAAAACCATGAACATTTTAAACTGAGAGAGGTTTTGGTTTAAACTTTTGGAAGCAATGCACTAGGTTTATATATTACAGCAATTTAGAAAGCCTCACGAACGGCAGACTCACGTATCAAAACTTCTACGTTCACAATTATTTCGATTTTTTTTTTTCGTGAAACAAAAGCAAGTTTACGTTGACTTAAAGCTGAATACAAAGATAATTAGGATTTATTGATGCAATGTGTCGCCTTTGTTTCTGTGGTTTATGTTTTCTTGTCCTTTTCTACGCCAAGAAGTCAATACACATTTGACAAGATAATCTGCCTTAATCATGATGGATTTGACCAAGATGGGGTCATGGTATTTAGGTGGATATAAATTTTAATTAAAAGAGAGAATTATTCGAAAATTATGGGTGTAATTAATGGACAGAGCCGAAAGGTACCATTCATTTATATGGGCTTATAGTTCTTGTGGACAGCTATTGTAGCCAGTAGGCTGTTTTAGTCTTTAAGCGTCCCACAAGGACCTATAGAATAGTATTTGCTATAACGTAAGCCGACTGTGTTCACGTCGACACATTCCTTTAAAAAATTAAATGGTTTACTGGTTTACCGTCACCTCTGCTGTCAGTGCATTGGTAAACTCATAAATTGGTGTCTGTCATTATTATTGTCGCAAAGGTATCTATTTTTCGTGCTCTGGCAAAAAGAGACACTTTACGTTTTACTTTGGAAATTGAGATTTCTGTCTGTTTGTTTATATTTTACAGATATACTGTCAATAAATTATGCTCCCTTTCTGATTAATTTCATTGACGTACAGTCTGTAACACATAGAATCATAGCTGTTGTGATGTTATTAAGATGCTACATATTACACATCAAAGTGAATTTTTCCAACAATTTAAAGAATATCCTGCGATATAAATAATCAACATTTTAGAATGCATTTTAAACAGCGTTTTCCGTGAAATGGCTATAATATGGTAACTACTTCTGTATCAGGTTTTGCTTTTTTGGAGATGGTGTCTGTTTCGTTTTCCCACGAAGGCCAGAAAATAATGGTAGAAACAGTTAAAGAAAATAAACTACTCTTTTCCGCTGTACAGCAATTGGTAAAATAAGGGGGGTTAACTCGATCTGTAGTGGAAAAGTTTTGAAAACTTTTTTTTTTTTTTCATTTGTTCACTACAGATCGAGTTAACCCATTATTTGACCAACATTCACTCAGTTTCCTTCCACGCGAAAACCACTCAAAGGCATTCGAGTTAACAAAAAATATTTAAGTTAACAATTGTACATAAGACATTTTATGATAGCACACCCAAAGTCAAGAGCTTCCCTTGACCCGGATAAGGAGCATTGCGCCCAACCGCAACAAGGAAAGCTATTGACTCAATCTCATTTGGACCAGGAAAAGTTAACAAGTCATTTGAGATTATAAGATTTGTGGAAGCTTAGCAGAGCGCAAACAGAAGAGTACAATAATTGTTGGTCGGGTTATGCCCCGTTAGGAGCTTTGATTGAAAGGACGTGCTACTATTATAATGTCTCAGCCACCAGAGTATCACGAAGCCTCCGCACGTTGTTCGAAATGCCTGTTTACGGTTGTTCACACATTAAATAATTTGTACTTTGATGCCGAATAAGACGTTTATCATCGTGTGTCACGGAACTTGACATCTTGCTTTCGTAGCATGTTTGGGTGATGTATGACCTTTCCCAACCCTTAACAAATTCACACAACCATCATCATTTAACTTCTGGGTTTCTAGGGTGCAACGAATCAAACATAAGGCTGGATGTTTCCCTCGTACATCCCTGTATGACAGTTTGTTGGCATCAGAAGTTACATGTGCTTCCTCGCATTATCGCGGGATTCTTTCGTCCCCACTGCCGCAATGACATCGTATGTGGTGCGTTAAGGGATATAAAATTATCTTTAAAAAAGAAAACAGTTTATTCAGTTACGACATTTGACCTCGGCGCATTCTTCTGTTCAATGTGGTATACATCAAGGGTGGATCTTAGGTCCAGCTTTGTTTCTTGTTAATATTAATGATTTGCAAAATGCTCTTGCTCTCGGAACATCCAGACCATTTGAAGATAATACTAATGTTATTTACACTGGAAATTATATAGACTCCTTGAAACAGAATGCTGAACTTGATTTGATTAAATGAATGGATTAGTGGAAATTAAGTAAACTTGCTCTAAATTTAAGTAAATCAAACTTTATAATAACATGTAAAAGATAGAAAGATTCTGCCTGATTCTCATACAAATGCAGGAAATAAGATCTTACCTCGAGTGTCAATTACTAAATATCTAGGGGTCATTATAGATGATAAAGTAACCTGGAAAGATCATATTACTAATATTTGTAATAAGATTTCACCTATCATTGGTCCTCTGTCAAAAGTTTGTCATTTACCTTTTTACTTAATTACGGCAATTATATTATGCATTAGTTCATTCACATATATTATATTGTATAGGGGCTTGGTGGTCAGCTTATGAAACTCATGCCAAACAGCTTGTTATAAAATAGAAGAGCTATTCGTATACTAACTTTTACAAAGTCATACTGAAAATGTGTTTAAATTCATAAAAAATCTTCCTCTCCATAAGTTATATTTCTAAAATATTTGTCTCCTAGTTTACTTTGAATTGAGTCGCACATCCACTGTGAATTTTGGTTGTTAACATCAAGGCTTAACTCATAATTATGGTACGCGAAAAAAACTCCAATTCAATTAACTCAATTGCAACATAAAAGGCATAACTTTTGTAAGATTATTCTACATATTGGACCTAAATTGTATAAATATATCCCCGAGAATATTAAAAGTGTCATCTCTGTTATTTTTTCTTTAAAAGATTAATTATTTGGCTACAAGATGGACATATTGATATTTATTCGTTAATGTTTACTCATAGAGAAACAAGTCCTGATTCCAGGTAGCCCTGATGTACTAATTTAGTTTAACTTATTCCTTGTATGGATTGTGTTATGAGTATTTCTGAATTTTTTGTGTTATATATTGTGATGGATTTAGTTTGATATCGAATTGGTTTATGTTTACAATCTATGGGACGGCGACACAAGTCACAGTCTTCATTCCATCCTTCATCAATCTTTTTTATGTATCTTTTATTGCAATTCTGCTGATGAAAAATGCACAATACGAAATGAACAAAAAAGGATCATGGTTATCGTTCTTCACTGCCTATACCTGTTGGCCTGCGGCTTGTTGCTTCCATTGCTGTGACTGTATTTAGATTGCAACAGAGAGCCTACATGGAAGGAGAAAGCGCTTCCGACACCAATGTTCCCCAACAATAATACATATATATATATATATATATATATATATATATATATATATATATATATATATATATATATATATATATATATATATATATATATATATATATATATATATACATATATATATATATATATATATATATATATATATATATATATATATATATATATATATATATATATATATATATATATATATATATATATATATATATATATATATATATATATATATATATGCCAATTGTTCCTTTCTTTAGAACTTATGACTCCAAGCAAATTTTATGCTGAACTTTACATCCCATGATATTCAGGTTGACGACGTGGTATGAGGATATATGAATACAGATTTGTACATAATGACAAAAATTAATTCATATGTAAAAAGAATTTTGTGTTTAAAGGTTTTATTTGGAACTTTTCGGAGGATATAAAATACAGATCAGTACATTGTAACAAATTCATCCCAATGAGTGAAGAATGCTGATTTTAAATGTTTTAAACGTACTTCTGCTAAACGCGCATGGATTTAAAATCCATCGCCAAGCGAACAAAGAAAAAAAGTTTTATGTTTCTTTCAGATTTTATGTACGTTTATCGAGAAATATAATACATTTTAGATGAGATATGATATATAGACCCATGTTTTCTCTTGATCAACCATCTATCGGTTTGAATCCGGATGTAGGCTTGATATTTCTGGTTGATTGACAGTTTTGTACACAGTTTGAAATTATTGTGACGGCAGGCTTTGTGTGGAACGCAGTCACATTGTCACGTGTTTGAACGTGTTAATGACATCATTGCGGCAATAGCCCAGAAACCACTTCGATAAACAAATCGAGCGCGTTTGACAAAAGCAAATTTTTGCACCAACTTAGTACGAGAAAGTTCAAAGCAACGAGACCAAAAAGTCATAAAATAAACAAAAAAACAAAAACAAACAAAGATCGAAATCCACAAAACATAACAAAAATTCACAAGAGTTTAACAGCAGCAAAAAAAAAAAAAAAAAAAAAAACACATCCTCGATTCATCATCATCTTGAGGTGTTAATAAGAAAGCAATGTGCTTGCCACGTGTACAAAATATATCATAGAGATAGCATCACCACTTTTGTGTGTGTGTGTGTGTGTGTGTGGATAGCTGGCAATAAACATACAATATGCGAGCTGTGGCTACTTTGATGAGCTGTACTATACAAGTTGCATACTTAGTTGCGTAGGAAAGGTAGGCGAGAAGCCGGCGGGTAACATACGCCTCACACCAATTAACTGCAGAGAGAAGGTTTTCATATGTAACATAAACTCCACTATTATTACATTTTGTGACACCATTGGCGCTTCGAAATGTTCCTCGTAATGTACTGTGATAAATTGGTCAGAGACAGTTTGTTAAACTTTGGGAAAACGAGCGCCTGTACGTCTACCATAACGGACTAGGGCAAACACCTTTTGCCGGAGAGTAAGCCCTATGACCAATTATTTATACTGAAATAATAGTTTTAGCCACCGAATAATTAAATGTGGATAGAGGCGAAAGAAATATACGGCAATATCCTGTCGGGATTGAACACAAGGGAGAGTTTAACAAGAAACAGGTCCGGAGAGAGCTCTTTTGTACGATTGAGTTTATAACAAATGGCTTTACATCCCTCGAGTAAAGTGGCTCCGATGACTTGAGGGTATATAGTGTATAAACTACCACTCTAAGTGATTCAGCATTGTGAACTCACAAGAGAGCTCAAGGAGTCAATGAATGCCAATCATGGCCACGCTGTATCTCCGGTGTCCAGGTCACTGCCGTGTTTTACCAGTGCATATGCCAAGAAAGCAGCTTCAATGATTTTGCCCCTGCTTATAAGAAGTAAGTGAATAGTTTTGGCGGTTTCACAGAAAGAGACTGTTTATATATTCCATTAACCTGTGAACACCACGAATCCTCAAGTATATTGCAATATTAAATGAAGCGTGACGCACTAAACCATCGTGGTAGAAACCTACCTCAGGATCATTTGTACCCGGTTTGAAGAAGATTCGGTCAATGGTCCTTGGGGAATCAAAAATGTGAATTGTTGACGTGCCGACGGACGAAAACAGACCACGACAGGTATGCGACACCGGAATCAGCATCCCGTAAGCCCTGCTGACAGGCAAGTCAGCTCAGCAGAAATCAAAGCCAATGTCGCGCATTTATATTGCTTTTGTTGCCCCCCCCCCCCCCCGGCGTATATGGCAAAGATGAGAAGCTGTGCACAATACAATTTTTCGTCCATTATGCATGCCCGTTGCTGGGCGAGTGGTTGGGAGGATAAGGTGGTTCGAATGAACTCCCCCACTCTATCAAGGTGTTCCTTAGTCCATTGCAAGCCCCACCACTACCACCTACCCCAAGAAGCATAAGAAAGAGAAGTAGAAGATGAAGAGGGGAAAGCAGGAACAGAAGAGGAACAACAACAAGAACAATAGAAAAAAGAAGAATCAGAAGGAGAAGAAGAAAAAGTAGAGAAAGGAGTGGAAGCAGAAGAAGAAATAGAATAAGGGGAAGACGAAAAAGCAGATGGAAAAGGCTAAATAGAAAAGGAGGAGGAGGAGGAGGAGGAGGAGGAGGAGGAGGAGGAGGAGGAGGAGGAGGAGGAGGAGGAGGAGGAGGAGGAGGAGGAGGAGGAGGAGGAGGAGGAGGAGGAGGAGGAGGAGGAGGAGGAAGAGTCTGGATCTGAACAGGATGATACTTGCTCCGTGGAAAAATGGCAGTTGCACCGAGCCTTTTGCTTCATACTGTCATACTGAAAACGACTCCCCTCAGTACAGACCACCCTGAAGCCCGCGCGCTGCAGAAAATCATTGTGTTGGACTTAAGCAGTGTAAAAGTAGATCATGGAACCAGTGGATGTTAAGTTTAATTTCCCTTTGTAACTTAAAATGGTGTGTAACCAAATCAATGGTCAAATGTTTCACCAAAATACACCATTTTTTATTGTTTTTTAAAATTCCATATTTAGGGTCACCTGGCCTCTCTTCCAGACGCTGCCCGAGTTGCTCGCTAGGCGCTCTCTCGCCGATCCATTTTCTTGTCATATGATCCCCTCAGGTGACTTGGCTACAGACTTGTTACTTCTATATACTTCTTTCCAAATCGAACTTGGCACTTGATTCTGTACCATTGATCAATGGTTAAAAAGAAATAGCCACATGGCTTACCTCTCTTAGGTACATCAGCGTGAATAAATTTAGTTTTATTACCCCGGACGAATCGGTAAAGGCATTCGACCATTGTTATAACTTATATGTGTGACGAAGGTCGTAAGTCAGGCATATGCCATCATTTAAATATTGAAAAATAAATTTTAAACTGATACCTGTTCACACCTACGCTGTAGTTTTTGTATCCTTACGTCGATTTCGTTCACCCATTCCTGGTCCAAGTACGATTGGTGCGCAGGTTTCCTCGGCGTCAGTTGGTCGCATTACGCCTGACCTGAGCCAAAGAAAGCTTTCGACCAAGAGCGTACCATTCTAAATGATGATCTTCCATGTAAATCTCAGCAGAATTGTATATTTGGTGACTAGGCATTTAAGTAAAGCCTTAAGGCAGACGACAATTTACATCCGGGCGTTTTTTATGAAAGAAAGTTTACTATTGGGTCACCAACTTTTCTTCTAGCAATTTGAGCGCACTGCTCTCAATCTGTGACAGGGACAGCTATGTGCTGGTGCCATATTACCCTGATACGTCTTATCGACAGTTCATATTAAGAGATTGGTAACAACGTTAAGGGGAAGCATTGCAGCATACTACATTTCAGATCGGTCTTTTCTGGCCATATGAACAGGGCAGTATAGAAAGTCTCGCGTTCCAGTACATCATAATTTATTGTTTCTTCGTGGCTGAACATTTTGGGGGTTTTTTCCCCTTCATTCTGCGAATACAGTCGCCATGAAATATTTAGTTAATTTGTACGGGGTGGCCCCATGAGAGCGACAGTTGTCTCTGTCTTAATGGGAGTCTCCCTGACCACACAATATGTTCATTGATCATTATATTGTATTTTTGTAATTTTTGGTCGAATAAAACTGTCCTGAGTCCTGAGTCCTGAGTCCAGTATCTGGAAAAGGCAGTACATATGAAAACTTTTAGGGTACCACTCGGCATCATCTCTATCTCTGATCCTTTCCGGCCTTACATTGTATTCTTTTGTTTGCGTGTATTCGAAAGGAGTTCTCCAGTTTGAAAGGGTGATATTTAGAACACTTTTGAATGCGACAATATGTGTGGATATTTTCCAGCTATTTCTGTCGTCTGACCTTTCGTTAATCTTATTGAACGGTGATGATGTATTTTGCTAAAGGCTCAAGCAAGTGGCGGTAATGATACTCACTGGATGGATATAAACACCTGGAGTACTATTAAACCACTAACTGACTGAATCTCCTAAGATAACGGCGATAATAATTTCCCATTAAAACCATTCGAGCAGGGAAGCCTTATTTTTGCTAACTCGTGTGACGTTTTGTAAGGGGGATATCCACACAGTTTGTTCAAATGCAGGGGGCAGACAGTTTCGGACTGGACAACTGTCCCATTTCTTAGCATTATACAAACCATATGCAAAACGGAAACTCTGTATCCTCTTGGTCGGCAACGTAAGACTGTCGTAAAATAATAGGATAGAAAGAATGATAGAATGTTGAAGAAATATGCGAAAATGACATACAAGACACTTTCTAAATTACAGCTAACTGCTTACCTTGGCCCCGCTTGGGCGCAATGCGCCTAACCTAAGTTAAGCAAAAGTATTGACAAAGGATGTACCTTTATGAATGGTCTCACATACAAATATCAAGAAAAAATATTTTCCCCTGGCAAGAAATTTAAGGAAATGAGTAAAGGCAAACAACAATAGTAAGACTTTGAAAAAGCCCCATTTTGCAGCAGTCGCCTAGCCGCGAAACAAAATGGACTGCAACTCACTTGTACCAAATTATTAATAACATCCCTAATCTTAGATATAATATATATATATATATATATATATATATATATATATATATATATATATATATATATATATACATATACATATACATATATATATATATATATATATATATATATATATATATATATATATATATATATATATATATATATATATATATGTATTTGTATGTATATATGTATATATACGCAAAATGTTACTAGATATCCAGCACGCACAATAACTATGAGGCTAGAAAAACTACTTCGCGGTGAGGCATGTCAATCAATAGCCCTAATAGGAGAGCTATTGCCCCACAAGGACCCTTTTCGCCAAGGGGAAGACCAAATGCATATCTGACGCACACATGAAAAGTACATAACTAAAAGCTTTCAAGAGCTACTTTGTAAACTAAAGGTGTTCATCTAATGGTTTGGAAATCCAAGATAAGATCTATAGCTCCTCCGCATATTCCGATGAGGGGATATGTTTTAAACCTGAATGAAGAAGATAAAATTTATAATCTGCAGTAATATAAATTGCTGCAGGTTCTAATTTGCTACTGCAGGGTATTTTATATGCACAAATCATTCGACACATTCCTTCACAATAATCGGTTCTTCTGTCATCAAGCTTTGTTTATTGTGGGCTACATACCTGTTCATGTACAATAATTTAGCTAATTTAAAGAAGCATATCACTATACTATGTAAATAAGCGTTATGTGTCTTAGTTAAAATCCAAATTGCATTTGGCAGACAGCGAGCTAAATGGAGTCTTTCAATAAGGGGGGCACGTTATCCTGGCATGGGGTTCTTATTTGCCTGTCCAGCGATGTGTACAAAGTGGTAATTGAGCAATCATATGAATCAGCAAAGAAAAGTATATACTATCTGACAGTTACAGTGTAATGCTGTAACGTGTATAAAACTATTATGCAACGAGCAGGCAACTCAGCACTTGTTAACTAAATGAACAAGAGTATGTATACCTTAAGTACAAACAAAATACTTTAGGATGCCATGTTGGAAAGGATGTAAACTTCCCCTCGCTGTTCTTCCGTATGAGCAACATTTTGTAATTAACGCTCAAACATGGGCTGGTGCGTAAGTTGTGACTACTGTGTCTACATGTGTAGCCGGTGACATTTAAACACATGCATTTGTCAGAAGTCAAAGATAATTACCGAGCAGAGGTTGGCACTCCCATGCAAGGTTTGATTAAAAATACAAACACTTACACAGATTATGACGACGTTGCGTCTTTGTATCCTTTTCATTACGGGTGCTTGTATTTTGCTGTGAGGGAATCAAGCAACGTAAACTGGCATCCAGTAATATATACAAAGCTTCGAGTGCATCGAAATACAACTCAGTCCGGCTGAGTTTGGAAGTGCATGAACCTACAAGCAGCAACGCTTCACCCACTGAGTTACAGAGACTCTGCTGAGTGCATACTTGGGAGAAATTTTAATCCAGTGTTGTGGTTGTTATTAGCTAAGGTTAAACGCCTGTTGTTGCTGGGTGAGGTTCAACAGCAAAAGGTATACTGATCAAATGCGCTACATATATCGGCACTAAGAGGCATCAATATTAATTACCTGCCAAAGTCATAGGCCCTGGCATAAGGCAACGGCAAAGGCCGCCATAATACGGGCATAATGACGATAACCCTAATGTGCGGCTGCAGCTTATGGGGACGGAGAATCTAAGTTGTCCTGCGATAATGATTATATCTGCCGGATTGTCAGTCTGATGCAGGCAGCACAAAATAGGATTCTAAATTTATTTAGCCCCAGCAGTGCAACGTGCAGCCTCGATCTGATGCTCTGAATGGTGGCCATTTTGACCCAAGAGTCAATCGGATGGCTAAAAGATAATTGTTTTGTCAATATGTAAACAACCACATTTCCAGGAGCTTGGGAAATATCCCCATTGTGAATGAACGTAAATTAATTAAGGGGTGTGGAAAATTCTAAAAGCAGTATTTTCACACCAGTATCCTGATCGAACTAAGAATAATACACTGATATGTGGGAATATATGTTGGGCCCAGGCCCTCGTTCAAAGCACAGAAAAGTGTTAATGTATGTAGTAAATGCCGGGGTTTCATCCACATCATACATTCTAAGCACACATGTTACCCATCACCATATTTTGCAGAAGTTCGAGTTCCCATGACCAGCCCATGCATGGGGATATGTGATAGAACATTGTAGGTTGGATCTGGCTTGAACCATAATTAGGAGGCGTGGCCAAAAATTGCCAATCTTTACTTTAATTTTCGGCAGCAACAGGTCGATTTGTGATGATCACCTTAATCACAGGCCAGAGTAGTTTATAATCTACCATTTGACACACTATGTATGGGTTTGTTGCGGACTGAGCGCTTAGCAAGGCAATGTCTGGCAGGTCTGGTCACGTTCCCTGTGAAGTAGGAGGCGGTGGCTTAGGTGAAATGCAATTGCAGTTACTTTATTTCCAAAGTCCTGATATCCCATAACTACCAAGTGGACCGTCTCGGCAAGCAATAAGTGAGAATTTCGGCAGGTTCCACTGAATTATTAGGGCGTTATAATGATTTCAATCGGTAGCTTCTGTCTATTGTTCATGGGAAGAAAACAACACGAACACAGAAATGTTCCATGTGTCAAAACATGCCAAAGTAGAAATTCTTACTACTGGGCTCATTTCTCATAAATTAAAGCCTAATGATTTATAACCCATCAAAAATTCAGAAAGGTCATACATTAAAATGTATGTGATGAAATTGCCGCATCAGCCGGGGGGGGGGGGGGGGGCAGCTTTTAGAGGGAATATTTAATTGTTTGGTATAAGTCCTCCTATACAATATACTGTACTTGTGCATTCAAAAATGCCGTCCGATTCTAAAGATCAGACGAAACATCAGAATGGGCCTTTTTATTATTACAATGTGATATGACTTATTAAATTTGTCATGCAGAGGTAAATTGTGGAATGCCCTCATGCCACCACGCTACCTCACAAAGTACATACTCTTTTCTTTACTGTCGTCAGTTCGTCCTACGGTTTTCTAATCTTGGCGTGGGGTAACTAACCTGATAAGTATTGCAATCCCTGTGAAAGTCTGGCCGCCACTGTCAAATTCCATCTAACATAATAAAGTTTATGTGATGTTGCGCTCCGTCTTCTACTCTACCACCACAACTGTTGACAGCAAGTGGCCGGAATAAGCAGAAACAACTTGTGGTATGTGCGGGAACTATCCGTTTTGCACTTTGTGATGTTGGTTAACAAAATAAAAACCATACCCACAAAGACGTTTCTAATACACATCTTGTACATAGTACTATCAACGACAATGTAGGCCATGTAAGCTTTATCTCAATGCATTTTGTTCATCACTCAAGAGTGGCTAAGGCGGGCAACATGTCCCCGCAGAAAAGTATATGGGCGCGGATTAAGATCACACAAAGTTCATTTGTTGCTCAAACGGGTTATATGCGATTCAATCGTGCATTTAGACAACATCTTTTCGTATTTTCTGATAAGGCATCCGTCTTGCGCATTTATTCAAAACTAATTGCACGATTCTTCAAGAATTTTGGAATTGGCACATGACCGATGCACCATTTTCACAAGAATCTTACACGAAAACACGAGCAACGAGAATACAAATGAATCCACCTAAAAATGAGAGATAAAACGTCATTGAAACATAATATCGTGCAAGACGAACTGGCTGCAATGTCTGGTTGTAAAAATATATTTTCAATTGAATGGGCAACCAAAGAAAGGAAATGAATGGTAGCTCATCACCAATATTGGGCTTAACGAAGTCGCCCGTCCTCCCGACATTGGTTCCATGGTGGTAGCCAATTTTGTGGATATATGTACGTGTGCGTCTAGCGCGTAGGAGAGTGTGTTGCACTGTTGTGAGCAGGACGTCAAACACGACGGACTTCTTTCACCGCGTTTCACGTAAATTATCAGGGAGAATGGAAAGGAGACATAATGTACCTGTCGCATGCGGCGGTCTTGGTCAGATTTACCCTGTGGTATCTGTAAACTTATCAACTGGGTCTCTTGTTATGTCATCGTCTAGCACGGGTGTGTATACAATGCAGCTTCTGAGCTGCATGCAAAATATAATACCAAGTAACAAGGGCAATGTTAATTAGAGTCATTTCCCCTACCGTTCTTTATTTTTTTCCAAAAAAAAATCAAAACAAAACAAAAACAAACAAACAAAAAACAAAAAAATCCAAAACAAAAAAAACAAAAACAAAAACAAAAACAAAAACAAAAGCAAAACAAAACAAAAAAAACAACAACAAAAACAAACAAAAAAAAAGAAAACAAACAAAAAACAAAAAAAAAAAAAACCAAAAAAAAAAAAACAAAAAAACACACACACAAAAAAACCCTATGAGTAGGTCCTTCATAGTGATTGTTATGTATTTCAATATATAAAAGAAGAAGTTCATGGCTGGTTTTGCACCCGTCGGACCTCTAGTTGCTTATAAATTTAACACTGCATTTTTTTAATTTTTTTTTTGTGAATTGCCTTTCACCATACGAACTGTTTCAGGGTCCTCTTGATGAGAAAAATAATTATGAATTGCAATTTAATAAAATCTTAATTGATATCATTTTTTGCTTGACACAACAGGATTATTTGGCCTCCTAACATTTAAAACAGTGCAAACGATCATGAATCGCATCGTATTTTAGTTGTTCAGTAACATGTTTTTACTTTGTATTCTATATTGCTCGCAGTAAAGAGCATCGGCCGCTACCAATAAGACAAGTTGAGACCTCTGGTAGCCTTTACTAACCTGTCATGTCGACAAGACAGGGACGGCAGTATTCATTGAATATAGATCGCATTTCGATTGGAAAAATCACCATTACAAAATACTAGTGCCCGACCTTTTGAAAATGCGCCTAAACCTGTGACCTCCCACCTTCTACTTTAGACTTCTTGATATTAGTGAGCCCTTCAAAGGTTAAAGGTAAGCATGCTAAAAGACCTACCTGATAAAAGTCGTACAGCGATTCCCGTTTTAAAGTATCGTTTGCGTTACTGTTTGTTAAGTTGTCCCAGGCAGATGGTATAGTATTACCATAATCCATCGTTGTATGTATCCATCTGTCAAAAGCACCAGAGTAGGGCAAAGTCGTAGTAACCCCAAGTAGTGACGTCAGCAGGGGTTTGTCCCCATAACTATAGAGCAAAGATGCATTGTGATCTACTCCCATGACGGCGTTCAATGTATCCAACGATACAAAGATAAGCAAACAAATCTCCAATTATGGTTAACTTAGAGGTCAATAAATGTTATAAGACCCCATATGCTTTTACACGAAGAGAATACAATGCAAATTCCAAGCAGACGCAAAAAATCAGTTTAAACGACTGCTACTTGCTCCCAGTTTACGTCTGATTTCACGCGGAAGGTTTTCTCAACAAAGTAACATCCAGCATATTAAGGAATATTATTTCGGCCGCTTGTATCCTGAACCGGTAAATCCCTGGTGGCTCCGAGAAAGAACGCCTCATTTATTTCCGGTGATTTTCGTGGCGGTTCCTCTTTGTATACATATCAAACATTGCTTCCTTGACACGGAGATCCTCCTTTACTCAATACAACTGAACTGCAACTTTGTCGTTATTGCTGATGAAGATTTGTCTCAGATGAGTGTTACTTTGGGCGCAGATTTCCTGGCCAAATATGGCGTAGAAATATTCACGATATCGATTATCTAGCTGTTTATTGTGATGCTACATTAGTCCAGTTCTAAGACTGGTAGCCAGACCCATATCAGCTTATTGTTCTGCAATGGCACCGATTCTCCAGCTGCATAGGTACTCCGTCAAATAGATTGAAGTCTTTTTGTTTCCTGAAGATGCAAAAAATGAAATTATCAGATGGATCAATACAAGCTGCAATAAGGTCTTAGTACCTGCTGCACCTCAAATGGAACAACATTGTAAGAATGTACAACTTGTTGCACGATTTCATACCATATTGCGCCAGAGATGTCAAACTACTGCCTAGAATGTATATAGTTCCGATTAAAGAGGTAACACAGGTCAAGCTGCCGTAAACCCCTCAAGCCTTATTCTCTAATTACATTGCTCATGCTTCTGAAGGTATGGAGATGTATTCCATTAAAAAAAATAAATGTTGAATTCCGAAATTCATGCGTTTTGCCTGAAAGGTCCAATCTAAGTGACTGTGGTTTGGTAGCGCCGTTTGTCTTCCCTGTAAGGTGGTTCCTAAACACCAGAAGAATGAACTACACGACAGTTTCTAAGGGAAGGACTTCTTCAATAGCTATTATCTATAGAAATATACTTAACACACCACATGGTAATCGCTTAAAAAACTGTTAATTATCTTAAACTTTTGCAAGCTTACATCGCTGAGAGGAAATAGATGTACCTCACGAAACCGATTGCTATTTCCTGGTGTCATAAAGTTTAAAACAACTCGATTGTCTTTTGTTAGTAATACAGTTCCCTTTAATTTACGGCACATAAAAACCAGCGTTTTTCGTTTCAAACAAAACAACTAAAAGCGAATTATAGACATGCCAATTCTGATGTTGATGTTGTGATATAAAACTTGATATTATGGTTCGGATCTTGTCAATGTAATCTTATTCCATATGAAAAGACAGAGTAATATTATTCCAAAACGCGTGCACTTATACGATGTCAATCACAGGTTACCAAGTTGTTAAACCTTTGTGGATTCTTTTCAAGTCATTTTTGGAATTTCCAAACGTTAAACAGACTCACAATGGCTTTTGTGTTTAGTGCATTACATATACTGCATGTGCAAGCAGAATGCGTGTGCGTGTGTGTGTGTGTGTGTGTGTGTGTGCGTGAGAGAGAGAGAGAGAGAGAGAGAGAGAGAGAGAGAGAGAGAGAGAGAGAGAGAGAGAGAGAGAGAGAGAGAGAGAGAGAGAGAGAGAGAGAGAGAGAGAGAGAGAGAGAGAGAGAGAGAGAGAGAGAGAGAGACTTAACAATTCTGATATTTTAGGCACCGGAACCCATTTTGCTAGTTACGCATTGAAGGCCCGTTATAATTTCGCACATATAAATCCAGTTTATTTTTATCTATTTCAATAGCCTGTCAAATATGTTGTGGTAACACATCATGGTACATCAGCTTATTTAAAATGTATGTTATAATTTATTGTTTACATTCATTCTAATTTTAAACATTGCAAGTATAGGAGACAGCCTGGTGTGTTATGAGACCATAACACAGTAGCCTTGTGTGTTATGGGACCATAACACAAGTGTCCCGCCCACATTCCAATGAGCCACGCCCACCTGGGTTTCCGGAACTTAACACTTGAACATACTGGATAAATCAGTTTCTGGACGTTTCTCTTAATTTTATGTATTGCATTTCTAAATTTCGTGTAATTGAGTAGAAAAAAATAAGAGGGAAATGTAAATATAAGCAATGAGGGTCACTTTTGTGTGTGTTATGGCATAATGACGCGGTTGATTGAAGCTGGCATCGGGCGAGGCGCACTGGCGTGCGCCACGCCCATGATATAAGCTTCAATCACGCGCGTCATTATGCCATGACACACACAAAATCGACCCTAATTTCGTAAATAGAAACAAACAGGAACAGGAACGGACCGAGATTGTATAGAATATGCCTAAATAAGTTTCGCGCCTGATGATAAACAAGTCTCGCAAAATACTTTTATTCAACGAATAGAATATCCACTGCCTGCTAAGTTTCTTGATAATTATCCAGTGATACCGATGAGTTTAGAATTGTAGGGGAATTCAGAATAACTTCGTATAGCTGACGTATATTTTCATCAAGAAATGGATCGACACTAAGATACTGCGATCTGTTACGGTTTCATGATGCGTCTGTTGCCATGGTATCTGTATTCCTAACAGCCTTCTCGCTAGTTTCAAGAGAAGCTTGATAACAAAGCTCATGGACATGATCTAAGTACTTTAAATTAATAATTCCACAGCAGAACCACGCCGTAAAAATCATATTGTGAAGCTTCTCGATAATTTTACCAGCTCCTAAGCTTTTACAATATTCGTCCGTTATCCCTCGTTCGCATAATAAAACTCTATCGTGTCTCTTCATTAAAAACATATCACAATCTACATGTGGATTATAGATTTGATGATACAAACCCTACCAAATTACCGACATGGCTCCAACCTGATTATAGTAAGGTAGTATATCAGTACTTTTGAAACACAAATGATAGTATCATGAATGGCCACTTAAATGACATTTAATTGACTGCACGATGTACATTGTGAAAATATGGTCAGTTTGTATTTGTACTAGCTTCATATAAGTCACAAAAGGAAAACCAAATTCATTTTATCAGCTTCTAAGGTATGTAGAGTAGAGGAAACAAGACCTGACTGAAATATGAAAAAAGCAAAAGACAAAACAAGAAATAAAACAAAACAAAAATAAAACCGAAAAAAAAAAAACATAAAAAAAAAAAAAAAAAATCATAGTTAAAAAAAGTTAACACAATAAAGAGAAAAATTCCCAACGTAAAACGTGTTCCTTTAAAATTTAAAAGCTTCCTGCCCGGTAAGCATTGGATTTAATTGATCGTTTTAGCAGTTGCTGGCCCCTTGCAGTATTACAATGCAGTTATTGAGTATTTTAAGATAAAAGAAGACAACAATAAGAAATATTACATGTTCCTATTTAACAGGTATGGAGTTTTTTAAATTGTAAAAATCTGAACTGTTTTATTATTCCGAGACTATTAAAGGCATAATTCTGTACCATAAGTTTTCGTCAGCCCCCCCCCCCCCCCCCCCCTCCACACACCTATACAAAACATTTTATACTATTCCTTGCTTGGGGCAATGTGTATTATTTTGTGGCATATGAATAAAGTAGTGGGGAATGAGCTGAAGATAAAATGGATCCTTATATAATTAAAAGCGGAGAACAAATGATTGGTTATGCATCTGTAGTTTTGGAAAGCATACCTTTACCTAACATTTTAATTTCTCTCAAAATACAACTAGGTCAAATACTGAAATCAGCATACGAAATATTCTGCCGAGAAACTTTTAGGGGCCAACGCCTTGCGGTATGCATTTTGGCACATCGGTAATTACTATGGCGGAGTTTTTTATTGAATCCTAGCTGTTTCCTCCAAGCCTCTTGCAAGTTCCTCATAATGGTACCGAAACAAGTCTTCCCCGCTGACGACCCGAGTTTATAAAGGCTAATAATGCCTAAAACTTTCTTCTAAATTTCAAATTATATAAATATGATTTGTTCCTTTTATAAATTAATTTGCCATTATTATTTAGAACCATGCAGTTTTCAGTGAATTGCACGGAATAGGACTTTGCTCTTAGAATATCGGACTTGATAGTGTTCAAACTGTTTGGGCTTATAGAATTAGGTTTGTTAAGTTTCTCTTTGTATTAAATAGGACCATCATTGTTCTTTTCAAAACCCAGTACGGAAGTTCTTCCTGAAAACATATAGTATCACTCATCCAGGGAACATTATGTTAAGTTGCTTATGTCTTATTCATTTCATTTCGTTTCGTTTCGTTTCATTTCATTTGTTTTTGCAAAATAGCCCACAAACTAGTTCCTTAGGGCACCATCTGGAGTCTCGACAATAGGATCTTCTGCGAAGCCCTTAGCAAGACTGACCAAACCATCCTAAGAAGCTGTATTCACTTTGCACATGTTGGACGCAGTGCAATGTGCTGAGTGATCTCTTTGAAAAGGTTTTGTGATTAGCTGCTTTTTCTATCTTAAAAACATCCGAGGCCAAGATCGTGCATTTTCTACTTTTCATTTCTACATCTTTTGATAGGTTTAACCAAATTTGTGATCTATTGCACGATGAAAAGTTCAATAATGTAAAAATCAATAAATCTTGCAAATTAAAGAACATGATTACGTAAGGTATGTGTCATATTAAATTTTCAGAAAAAAGGTTTATGTAAATTGATTTGCCAACAAATAACTCTTAAGCGGCAAAACCCGTAACGTATCTGCGTTTTGCCACTTCCAGTTCAAGTTTGTATACACACGAGAAATATCATAAGGTCTAAAATTAGGTATAACATACCCAGCGCTGCAGTGCACAATTTCAAAATTCAATCCCTGGAACAAATGGTCACATTATGCTACTTTGTACGAGACAGAGATCATACTGGCCTTGACCTGCACTAAATGCAAGTTTCCTATATTAATTGGCAATAATTAGTAGTTCATTTTGGACGCTCCGTGACCGTTTCATCCACTTTGTTTTATTTATGACTGATAGACTGATATACACATAAAACAACGCTACTGTGTTTTCAGCCTTGGATCCATTTTATGACAAACTTTTCAACTTGTAAGCTCCAGGAGAAGCCAGACCACTGTGCAACGCGTTCATTTAATTCATAAACTATATTTCCCCCGCACTTGCGTCCCAACTGAGATACAAAAATTCTAAAAACACCAACAGAATGTTAGCAAGTTCTCTTTTACGAAAACAAAACTGAATATGAATTCTACAAAAGGCCGCAAGTTACTATCTGTACGCTTGTCTGGCCTCCATGTGAAAGAGTTTGAGAGCCCAAATTATAATAAACCCAGGAGCAGAGGCCTACCTTGGTTCCATGATGTATAACTAAGCAGACGTTATCGCTCCTAATGTGTCGGCAATCCCAGCGATTGTACGGATGATTAACAGTTTGAGGTGATAACTATATTGAACTTCCTTTTATGTTTCTTCATTCTAAATTGGTGTCAAAGTTGCAAGCACTCTTCTGGTTCATAAAGCACTAGGTGCGTGATTCAGAGAAATCCATATGGCAGCCAGGCTCACGGGAATTAGTAGCGAATGGATATTTTTCATTTATCGACTAAAGGTAGTATACAATATGCAACGCGACTTTTCTATTGCTAGCATAACCTAATAGTGCAAACCTTTTCACCAAGCTTTTAAGTAAGGTCTGAATAACTACTTCTTTTACCTTGGGGCACCACGCACCGGTATATGTCCATGGTGCGCCCATGGCAAGACAAAATCTCAAACCTGCTGTGAACACAATAAAAAAAATCGCATGGACGGAATTTTTTATACACGAGAAAAGCTTCCTCCAAAGAGAGTTCACAATCTGGGCAGGGCAGGCTCCGCCCAGGGTGAATCATCACATGTTCGATTGTGACGTCTACACTTAATCGACATGCGGCTGCCACCTTGGTTTGCACTGTAATTTACAGCGGATATGTCACAATTTGCATTTGATAGAGAAATTTCCCACACTTGTGCATCGAGTTAAACGTCGACAATTTGTACCTCGAAAAAATATATTGAGGTCTACTTCTGTATAGAAACAATTTTGCCAAGTCAAACCAAAGAAATCGTCTTGTGAAATTATTTCAATCAAAGGCCACGGAAGCTCTCAGACATGTGATTTCTCGAAAAGCGTTTGCGACAGGGAACTCAATTTGTCACGGCTGTTACTCGAATTATCTTCGAACATAAGGTCACGGAAACATTGAAACTTAAAAAAAAAAGTATAATCAATATTTTTCCTTTTAATTGATTAACTGTGGAAGATATTGACATGTCAAATACAATTTTAAAAATTGCCTTTTCCAAGAAGCATCAAATAGTGCAGCGATCTAAAACTTAAGGCTCCTGTTATGGGCGAAATTTGTTGAATTGTTGTAGCACTTGAATATATTTATCAGGAATAATTTTTATCTTGCAGAGTTCTCACTATATATTACAAAATTGTGAAGCATACACATATCCATACTATCTCTTTATTTACCAAGCAGTGGTCACCACAAGCATGGGTGTTGGAATCCATCCATTCTCGAGACCAGTGCAGTTACAGATATATGGAGTGTTGCAAAGAATTTTGGCTTTAAATTGCAGCTGCCTTTCCATGTTACAACTGCTTGCGAGACTCTTTCTTTCTTTCTTACCTTTCTTTCTTTCTTTCTTTCTCTCTCTCTCTCTCTCTCTCTCTCTCTCTCTCTCTCTCTCTCTCTCTCTCTCTCTCTCTCTCTCTCTCTCTCTCCCGCATGATGATTGTCTTTATAAAGCCAGCCAGCATTCATTTTGATTGAAACACTTTAACTTGACCAAAACGAAGTTCAGCTGATATGGCTTACTCTGTCTGCCTGGGATGTATACTCTTGCCAGCATCACGTGCTCGGCTTGTGCCTTTGCTGGACATTGAGGATTGTGTCCGTTGTCACAGTAACGTCACACGGCGTTAAGGGGTGGGGGTGGAGGGGTTAACAGTGCTGACATTAATTTCCTGAAAGTGTTACAAGATGTTAAAATCTACAGGAAAAGTATTAAATTAGAATAAATCTGACCTACAAGTCTGGTTTTTATTTATACTACATAATGTTGGGTATCTTTAAGTTTAATAAAATGTTGACTATAAATAGTAGGCCTACACATGGATATGGAATATGCTTTAATACATTATTATAAGTTAAAAAAAACATCATCTTCTGGATGCATTCATAAAAAAACGCTAACGATGTAGCCTGTTTACACCTTATTGTTGGCTCTAAAAATAACAAAAAGATGCCATGCATGATGTGGTATACATGTTAAATTGTGTAATTATAAAACCCGTGGGGGTTTTTGTTTGTTTGTTTGTTTGTTTTTTTTTTTTTTTTTGGTTTTTTTTTGTTTTTTTTTTTTGTTTTTGTTTTTTGTTTTTTGTTTGTTTTTTTTTTGTTTTTTGTTCTTGGTTCAATTGGTACATGTACATGTATTCCTATTGGCCATTGATTTCGGCACGCAATGCGCGTGAAACTTCAGAGTTCTCATATAAACGGCCAGCAGTGGTAAAAAAGCGCGCCAAGAATGAATGAAACTTTATCAACTGCACCACACAAATAGAACTGTAGTAATTTGATAACACACAATACATACGTACAAAAGCTACAAAACCAGACCATACAATACAAAGGCGTACATCACATATGGCGTGTTAAACCAAAGTTTCTGTTAGCCAGAGAGTACGTAACACTTGCCAAGAACTTGATAATAAATTTCATTTTGTTATGACATGCACCAAATTTCAAAATCCAACAGAAAATCTGCTTAAGAGTATGCCAGAAATATTTTGTAATTAGGATGCTTATGATGATCAGAGTATGTTTAAATTTATTAAGGTACTGCATGACACAGAACTCGTATACCTATTTGAAAATTTCATGGACAAAGCATTGCCCTAAGAGAGAAACCACTGTAATCAAGTAACACCGTGCAAATTTGATGATTGCATCCTATTTTCATTTCAGGTGATTAGTGATTTATGTAAATCTTTTGTATGTATTGTACTGTACTGTGCTGTACGTGTCTGTATTGTTTTTGCGGTATTTTTTTTTTATTGTGTGCATATTTTCATGTGATTTTCTTTTTTTTTTCTTCCATAGACCACATGTGTACATGTTGTATATTTGACATATTGCTGTAGTTTATGTAACAACGCAGTCAATAAAGATTCATTCATTCATTCATTCATTCATTCATATGTCAAACACATACTTACAAAATCATGAAAAAAACCCAAATCAACAATTAACCAATACTGAAAACACACACACACACACGCACATATATATATATATATATATATATATATATATATATATATATATATATATATATATATATATATACATACATATATATACATATATATATACATATATATAAATATATATATATATATATATATATATATATATATATATATATATATATATATATATATATATATATATATATATACCGTATTATATTTTTCTTTATGTTTTTCCATGTCATGGTGAGGTCTAGATTGCATGACGTATCTCTAGCACATGTTATCCAATAGAATTGCCCCGTATGTATATTTCCTGCATTGCAGAGAAAACCGTCGTAAAGAAGTGAATCAGGCTTCATATGTACTATTCTTAGTCAATTTTTACACATTGAATTTAAAAATTTTAACGTGAGTGGGTATCTCCCGACCTCACTTAACACTGCAATATTTGTCGATTTTTTGTGGACTCCTAGGCAAAAACGCAAGAAGTTTAATTGTATTTTTTCAAATGGGAACTTTAAATATTCTTCTGTTCTGGTATTCAGCAAACATTTGTTATCGACAGCATGTATGGTACCCAGACTTCACTTGCATATGACAAAATAGGTGATAGCAGGGTATCAAATAAACGTAACAACATTGGTACACTTATTTGTGTGTTTAAGAATAGTCTTTTAAGCCTGTAAAGAACTTTCGTTGCTTTATTACTGAATATTTTACGGAATTTGCAAAAGAGCCATTTGCTTTTATTTCTCTCCATAGATAAAAACATTTATGAGTTACTTCTATTGCCTCGTTTCCAATAGTAAATATCCTTTTCAATTTTCCTGCTAACTTTATTAAAGATTACTATTTTTTATTTTTTGGATATTAATTGTCGTTTTCCAGTCTATGCAATATTTGTTTACTTTATCGAAACATCTTTTTGGTCAAAATTCACTTTCTGATAGTATAATTAAATCATCAGCGTATAAAAGGCAGTTATTGTTTTTATTATATAATTTTACTGAGTGGCATTCTCAGTCAAATCTATTTGGAAGGTCGCTAATAAACACATTAAAAAGCGTGGGATTGAAAGCGCATCCATGTCTAAGACCATTACTTAACGATTTGTGTTCTGATAAACCATACTTATAATTTAGCTGCGTCTTAGTTCCAAAATACATGCCCTTTACTATATCACAACACTTTCCGTTTATATTAAGTTTTAGTAATTTATAGAATAATCCTTGGTGCCACACAGTGTCAAAGGCTTGCCTAAAGTCAATGAAACATGCATACAAATGTTCATTCTTTTTGCACAATTTAGTA
>OZ026618.1:90642215-90664215 GCA_964020975.1 Hermodice carunculata | reverse complement strand
CATTAACTGAGCAGGAATGGCAGAATGGTTACAGCTATGAATACTAGCAAACTTCATCATTTCAGTTTTGTGGCTTACACTCCTATAGCTGTTTCTTGTTTTCAGTTTCTGTTTTCTTTTGGTGCGCTGAAGCCGCAAACATTCAAGCCATGAATTATTAAAACAGAATGAAATAGAAATATATCTGTCTGTCTCTCTTTCTCTGTCTCTCGTTCTCTCTCTGCAACGCCCAGGCCGTTTGAAAATAGAAACATAAGAAATGATGCATATACGTGCGAAGCAAACTGATGATAATAGAGGGAAGATTAAACAATTATATTCACGAATTTACCTTTATGATTTGCCAATGGAATGTTTTGGGTGAAAGTATACAGTTTGACAATAGATAACCATTGATAAACAATGTTTCAAAGCATTATCTGCTGGTTTGGCATTAAGCAAACCCTATCAGCACAATCTTGAATTGCAGATAAGACAAAAATCACGGAGAACTGATGTCATGCATGGTTATAGCTGTACAAAACACCAGAAAGAGAATCAAATGACATACGACATTTAGTGTTGCGGTTGAAAAAAAACAACTTTACAATAACAAATACTATGGCTCCGTACTTTGCGAATCTTAAACCAAAACCAGTTCTTTTTCTTTTTTTTCTTTGTTTTTTACATGAATGTTGAAAAGCAGCACGGTACACAAAGGCAGGATAAAAAAAAAAAGGAAGGTTTGCCAGTTTGGAAGTGTCTTCTCGAGCATTTCATTTCTTTTACGCCAGAGAGACAACCGAAGAACAAAGTTTATCTGTGGGCCTGTGAGCCATGTTCAAGTACATATCGGTATCGTTCTCTGCAACGTTTTGCAGAACCGATATTTTTGACTCCGTTAAAAAAAAGCAAAACAAAACAAAACATCCCTGGGGTTTTAGGGCAATTAAAAAAACCCAGTTAATCTGTTTGTATTTAGCGGTGATTTGTACAGTTTACGATCAAAATGATATTCTAACGCAAAGACAGAAAATGATATATTATTTAATTCACATACACATACACACACGCATATATATATATATATATATATATATATATATTGCTGGTGCAAAAATCACTGAGCACGAAGTTATCTTTAAGTGAAAAAAATTAATTCATCAGATTCATAGCACCACAGCGTGTTTTCAAACATTCATGACTTGCGATGATATTGTGATGAAAACTAATATTATAAAATGAAATACAAAGTGAATGTTTTGTTATTGTCATTATCATTATAATATTAAGAAATTTCGTTCTAAAACTCTCCAAAAGATGCCCCCAAACAAATTAGTGCCAAACTATTTGCAATCTATTTTCTCAAATGATGCGAATCAATCTCGTACATATTGTAATACTCGACAAAGAATTGATCTACCTCTTTTCAGAACCCGTACTGATTTATTTTATATTTTTTTCTCCCCGTCCACTGTCCTGCCTAACTGTGTAGTGTTTTTAGTCCGGTGATGTCGTGTTGAGTTGTTGTCTATTCTTCCGCGACAGGGATCAATATAGAGCTAAGACCATTTTCACAATTTGTGACTGCAGTTTAGTTTATTGTATCTGCGTATTGGTGAAGAATTAAAAGTGTTTAAAACCAAAACCCAACCCTAACGGTGGGAAATTTAACTAACGCTGAAAGTCTGTGGTTTGTTGTGATATACTGTAATTTATAAGAGAATATGGCATCAGATACTGAAACAGTCGACATAAAAATGATATTCAGTCATTTCTAACCTACGTCACGGAGGAGATGATTTTCCAAAATGAATGTGAGATATGAGTAAGAGAAAAATGCTTTCATAAAAGATATATAATCAAATCGCTCAGCTGAAATAAAATTGCTAAGGGGCCTTTGGGTGTTTCTTTAAGTCCCTCGAAAATTGTAAGTTTTATCCACAATCACTATCACTGTTTTTATCTCATTTCATCATAGCAAAAGATTAAAAGTCAGTTTAGGTCGTAAACATTGCAAGCCTGGCAAACTGTTCCTTAATATGTTGAATCACTTGTACGTATTTTCATGCTGGGGGAAAATGTGAGGGCATACAAAGCAATAATGTAAAGTATAAACAATTATTACAAGGCTTTCTGTCACAGATGTCAGACTTTTACATTTAACGCCTGTAAAATGCAAACCTGGAGGCCTATTTCGTCATTAAGGTATAAGTGGTATTTTTTTTTCAGGGTGTCGCCTTTGTTGGCCCATAATGCCTTGCAAATTGTCTCTGAAATATTCACGCTCTTAAGTCGCATGTACTGAATCTGACCACAGCAGTGCCCACAATGCTAAAGACAGTCCCCGTGGTCCAATTTTCACCTTCCAAAGAACAAGCGATTCAGAAATTGTCTCCCTCTTGTACAGATAAGTCAATTATTTTCGATGTTTTCTCCGTTCAGCTACGATAATTTTTCGACCTTTGTGGAACTTATTAAGTTACGGACTGCATTTAAGATGGTTTGGTAAAAGACAGAGAACTCTGGACTTTCAGCACTTGTCTCGTGAAACGAATTCATTCTCCCGTTGTCATCTAGAATTGAGGATCAGTCAGCTCCTGTTATTGTCTGATGTGGTATGAAATTCCACAGCCGTACCGCCATGAGCTGCTGGCACACATCTGTATAAACTCCGCCTTACCGCACTCTTATAAATTATGCACTTTGTAAGAAAATTGATAAAATTAGGAAGGCATTGGCACTACTGAGGAAATTGGATATGTAAGGGACTTCTAACAAGTCGAAACGATTCCACAGCTTGGAAGCTAGAGATTTTGCAAGTTCCCTATTGTTTTTTTTTTTTTTTTTTTTACTGACATCCAAACCAGAATTATAGACTATTTGCATCAACTCGTCTGGCAAGAATCCGTCAATATTGCTTTTTTTTTCACACAGGCGTACCGTATGTAAAAATCGACCCAATTCCTTTTTCACTTCTTTAAATGCAAAATTAGGCCTTCATTTACTACTTCCTTCCAAAAAAAAAGTCCTTGAAAATTAGCTAATGGTCATTTATAATTTGATTATGATCCAACGCATATAGGGGGTACATTTGGAAGTCATATATCAACTCATAATCAAAATAATGAATTTTATTATCTATCAATCTATCTATCTATCTATCTATCTATCTATCTATCTATCTATCTATCTATCTATCTATCTATCTATCTATCTATCTATCTATCTATCTATCTATCTATCTATCTATCTATCTATCTATCTATCTTTTCATTCATTTTTGCTTTCGTTTATCTATCTATTTCCTTTATTATATATTTAGGTATTTTGTATTAATTCATCCATTTATTTATTAAATCATTCTTTCATTTATTGTTTTCCTCTCGTTTATTTCTTTTCGCAACTATTGCATGATATCAATCCGGCTTTGTCCCTGGTGAATGTACAGCAACCCGCTTCTATTGTTATATCGTGAGTTCTGTCTTGCAATTGATCACAAGTCCATATATTTTTTTTTTCGTTCCCTCCAGGCAAGGCGTTTGAATGAGTTCAGCATTATAGCTTTTTTATAGGTTGGGTGAGAGTAGCATTCAAGGTATTTTACTTGGCTGGTTCAAAGATTATGTACAGAACTATAACCAACACGTGATAATTGGTGGTCAGTCGCCGAATTGGGAACGGTTCAAACTGGCGTGCCTCGAAGCTTGGTAATCGGCCTTCCCTTTTTATGATTTATATCTATGTAATTGTTGATGTGATTCGTTTAAACATCAAATTGTTTGCAAATGACATATTAAAAGTCCCATATCAGTTGGAAAAAAAATAAAAGAAAAAAAAATACTGATTTTTTAGTAATGCATGCATCGTCCAAAAGTATTTCAATTCTCCAAAAGAAAGTCCATTCTAGTTATTAGAAAAAGGCACCGCTTTTTATTTATTTATTTATGATTATTATTATTATTATTGTTATTATTATTATTATTATTATTATTATTATTATTATTATTATCATTATCATCATCATCATCATCATCATCATCATCATCATCATCATCATTATTATTATTATAATTATTATTATTATTATTATTATTATTATTATTATTATTATTATTATTATTTTGAGAACCATGAGCTAGATTAAGTCTCTCAGTGCAGACTTTACGACACTAGTATCGACCTTAACTGGAACGAACATGTCTGTGAAATAAACAACAAAACGAGAATACATACGATGAAATGTCTTCGTCTTGATACACGTGCAGAGGGCATAATTTACACACCATTTATTTGGCCGTTTCTGGCCTTTTCAAGGCCACTTAATCCAGTTGCAACGCTATCGACGAATATAAGTTACTAGGTGTCCAGTTACATTCAGCCAGTTTGATATCCAGGACAATCTATGATAGACAAATACAAAACTTTATTAAGAAATGAGGGTTCTCTTTCAGAGGAAAGAAATCAGGCGAGGTCGCTGTTAATGTAACAAACTGTAAATCATATTGATACATTGAAGACTGAATTCTGGAACCCACAACACCGCAAACTTCCACGTCATTAAACATAATGCTGCAGTGCTGGTTTTTCAAATTTCCGAGCCAAAACAGATGCATTTTACAAATACTAGTGTTTTTTATCAGCCACAGGGGGTGGAAATCAACTACCTACACATGTCCGCAATGTTGAATTTGTATCAAAGTTCAAAAAGGAAATCTAAATCAAGTTTCGATGGCCCGTAAAATAGCCTGATCTGCTAATCTATCTTGGTAATAGATACCCTGCAGTATTAGATACAAGACTCCAATAAACTTGCAATTCACCCAACTGCTTACCTGCTCAGAATTGGTGTGAAATATTTTCTACAGTACATCTGCTTTATGGAAAAGATAAGTGGCCTTTTGCCTTTATTTGTAGAATTAACGGAGCTCAGAGAAACACCCTACATTCATCACTGTGACACCTGGCCCCACTTACCCTTGAAGCTGTTCTATAAGGTTCAGCTCCCTGTAGCTATGGGAAAAACATACTCATTTTCAAGCAGTTCACAATTTTGTGAAAAACAGCTCGCTTTGCAAAGGCAAATTTAAACTCCTAAAAACTAATTGAATACCATTTATATTCAGAAATACACCTCATGTCCATTCATATGTAGCTTTATTTCCACAGTCCAATCTATCTATGAACATTCTTGTGTTTCTATGCCTTTTGTCACGTGATTTCCGCCATACCTGTTTTTATCTGTGTCACCCAGAGGAGGAGTTCACATGGGCTTGGCTTTTTATCCGTGTTCCTTATATTTCCTTCAAATTAACTTCAAAACGTTTAAACGAAGACAAAATAAGCGGGAACAGACGAGCGCAGATATAAAAAAACGAAAAAAAAAAAAAAATAAATAAACCAAACCAAAACAAACAAACAAACAAAACAAAAACAAAGCAAAAATAACAAAAAAAAAAAAACATTAAATAAAAAAAAAAAAAAAAACAAAAACAAAAACAAAACAAAAACAATAAAAAAAAATAATAATCTGGTTTTTTAACATTCTGGCTTGGGCAAATCGAAAAAGACAGTTGTCGATGTCAGAACCTCAAAACAATAGATCTTGGAGACCCGATTCTTTCGTTGACACAGTAAGTGGCTCTAGTATGCCCTGGGGTGAATATTTGGTCTGGAGATCTTAACGGGATCTAAATTAGAGGGTTATTACCGTATCCAAAACGTAGTCTTGATGAAACCGATCCAAGGTAATTCCGACCGAAGGCAATGTTCCTTAGTATGTTTAACTCAATCATATAAGTTTATAGTTCGTCTGTATCCAAAAGAGTCCAAAACGTACATGCAGAGATCCATAAGGCAAAAAAAGCCTTTTCTAGTTTTAACATGACAAGAATGCAATATATATATATATATATACATACATATATATATATATATATATATATATATATATATATATATATATATATATATATATATATATATGTACATGTTTTAGTTACTGGCCTGTTGCAGTAAATTTGCTTGCACAGACATATTATTTATGTGCATATAAGACCGTATAATTCATGAAAATGGACCAAAATCTGCAGTACAGTACAGAATTTGCAACCACAAAAGTTCAAAATTTGTTGAAAATATCAATAAAATTCATCATTTAATGTTACCAGTTGCAACTACCGCCTCAACAATGATCATCATCCATACACGTTCACAAAGTGAAACTAACACCAACATCAATCCATCCAAAAAGCTCCTAGGCTTAAAAAACCTCCATCAAGAATCCAAACAACATGATTATACAATTCGATGTGTTTTAGACATGTAGCTAAAGGCATGACGTTGTTTGATAGGAGATAAACCAAAAGTGTTTACAACAGATTTTTTTTTGAATGTGCAAGTATACTGGTAAAAAATCAATACAGCGTCAGAATGTGCAAGTACACTGGTTCAAATGTCAACCAGCAGCCAGAAACAATTGACACCAGCTCTCAAAATGCAAAACAGTAGCCAGAAATTGCAAGAATAGTAGTCAAATTGCATTACAATAGCCAACAATTGTAAGCATGGCAGTCAAATATCACATATGGTTTCCAGAAGTATATTTGAAAGGAAAATTAGATGTTTAAGAAAGCATAAAATTCCATAAGTCACCAAATAAGCCATTTATATAGATGATAATTTAAAACTCAAAAAATGTAGTATGCCATTGTTAGTCATCTGCCAGTCAGCTAAGCACAATGTACATCTAATTCATGGCTCTATACAGTTGAAAAGGTCAAAATGTATAACAGTCCTAACTATTGTAAAAGTATACCCCATTTATCAGATAAAGAGTCAGGGTTTATGGAGAGAGAGAGAGAGAGAGAGAGAGAGAGAGAGAGAGAGAGAGAGAGAGAGAGAGAGAGAGAGAGAGAGAGAGAGAGAGAGTTTTAATTTTTTCTCCTCGACAATCAGACCTAGGTCACCTTGTCAGTCAGCTGACTTAGATGCTGATAATTTATACAAAAAAGACAGAGAGAAAAAGGTCAAATATGTATATATTTACACATTTATTGACAGTAACCATGTATCAGCTGCACATTAAACACTTCGTGTCAACTTGAAATTATTTTCACAAAAACAAGTTATCCTCATCAAACAATTATAAAAACAACATCAGTCTCACTACATTTGGAACACTTACAGCACTGCAAGATGTGCAGAAAATGTCTGAGTGTTCAAAATGTTTGCAAAATACATAATAGTTCCGTGAAAAGAGAAGTGCACAACGGTTTTCAATGATAGTGATGAGACCAAACCGAAAATCAGCTCAACCTTGCCAGACCGAGCTTCATTATACAAAAAGTAAGACATGCTTGTGTTCATCGTCGACAGGATCCATGACCAACATTTATGAAACTTAAATGAACGAGGGTATCTTCTACTTAACTTGGAACAGCTTACAAACATATTGGTAGCGGGTTAAACCAGTTTTACGGGGTCCCAATCCTCCCACTTTGGAAAACACTACATTCTTTTAAAGCAAGCGTAAATCATATTTGGCCCTTAATTTCAATGTACACTCTGAGTACTAAAAGGTAAAGACATGACCATAGTTCATAGACATCATCCAAACAATGACAGGGCAATTAATAATTTAAAGTCAGACTGCTAAATTTACATCTAAGTTATATCAGAAATAAAAGCGGGAGAATATAAACTAATCTGACAATTCAGTTCGATGCCGCTTTTAGATTCCGCAGAATAGGCCATTTCAATACAATAAATCCCCCCACCCCACCCTCAAAAAAAAAAAAAAAGGAAAGAAAAAAGAAAAAAGAAAGACAGAAAGGAAGAAAAAAAGAAAGAAACATAAATAAATACATATGAAAGCAATACAAACAAAACCAAGAAAAAAAAAAAACGAAAACAGAATAGAAATAAACCGTCTAGACGCAATAAGCTTTCCCATTATGGAAGGGCGTTTACAAAATAAAGAATGCAGTTTTGGACTCGGAGTAGGCCATTTGGGCTAAAATATCCGTTATGCACCAAAACAAGCACAAAAAAGCTAAAAGAACTATATAGAAAGTGCCCTCTCCCTCAAAAAAGTTGTAAGAGGTGTTAGTACGCACTGTTAAATAAAAGATACTGGTGTCCAAATTGCCTTTTGTTTTTGATTAGGCTGTCGAATGTAGTTTTGGGCTTTTGACATTGATACTATTGATTAGGGTTCAGTATGCAAATATTGCTGTTGTCTTTGGCCTGATGGACATGAAAGACTAAACTGAACAAGGGAGTGTTATTTTTCTCTTTTCCTTCCATCCTTTCTTCACTCGTTCCTCGAAAGTGAGAAAAATCTATTCTTGCATATTTATATTGTACCTGTTTTGCAATAAATATTTATATGATGACTGTACCAATGACTGGTAACTGAAGTATACTGCATCAAATACATTGAGAGAGTCAAAAGATTCCATATTTATCAAGGGAATAGTGTATTGGAAAGTCGAGACCCATTGTCATATATTGTTTCCATTTCTCACCAGATGACGTTGCAACGCGGTGCTCATAGCGTCACCAACAGAAAGCATGCACGCTGCAATTGCTACATAGCATCGAAATCTTCACAAGCTGGTAATTAATCTGAAGCTGTTGTAAAGCAATAACAACAATAACAACAACTATAATAATAATGATAATGATACTACTACTACTACTACTACTACTACTACTACTAGTACTAATGATAATAATAACCTGATTCAGCGTTCCTAGTCACCGGACAGGCATATGATACAAAAAGGTCTACTGGGATCAGGCTAGTAACAGGCTAAATTACTATAGAAGGAAAAAAAAAACTATTAACAATGTGCAAAAGAAAAAAAAACATTTTTCAAATTAGCAAACCTGGAAAGCACATACACAGGAGCCTAGTTTAATATCTTGGCAGAAAGGTACATGGGAAACTTCAGCATAAAGTAAGAATAAAAAAAAAAACAAACAAAAACAAAAACAAAAAACAACACGGAAACATTTTGTGCAAGTTGAAAGATTCATATTGGGATATGCATGTAACATATAAATATATATATATATATATAATAGTGAACAATAATACGTAGTCACAAGCTTCAAATTGCAATCACATAAACACTCAGCCTAATTGTTGTGCCATTTGGTCACTAATAATGATCCATCTGGTGAATAGGCTTTACTGCTCATGTAGGTACATGTAGGTATGGATGCATGCACAAATGTATGCATATGTGCGTGTGTGCGCAGGTATGTATGTATGTATGTATGTATGTATGTATGTATGTATGTATGCATGTTTGTATTACAACATACATTGAAACCCGTGCACTTCGGTATCTTTTGCTTGTACCACAGTCAGTATTAATTAGATAAGTACATTTATTTTGTATGGTGTCGACAATTTTATATATAATACCACAAACGACAAACTTCAGACATCTTTAATATTGTTACTGCATGTATTTTGATAAGGGGTTCTTGACCAGTTGGTCGAGTCAGGAATTCTTATTTTCTTTATAAAAGTAAATAGTTTCAATTATAATCGACACTTCCCAATAAGAGCCCGCACAAAATTTCAAATACTTTACACAAATGTGTATATCATTGGCACGAGAGGGACGAATATATTGACAGACTGGAGCCGTGGTAGTTTTGACCGGACTATATGCTTTTTTATTTTAGCTGTTTATCTGTCGTTGAATTGGTATGCGAATTCATTGAATCTGAAAGTTGTAAAAACTACCCAATATCTAACTAGAAACTTCCATGCCATAAAACACCCAGGCCAATCGGAAGCTACTATTTCCATATTGTCCACCTGCCTCCGAATTATGTATTTTGGTTATTTATTTGTCTTAAAGAAACAAAAGCAGGATTAACGGAGAGAGAGAGAGAGAGAGAGAGAGAGAGAGAGAGAGAGAGAGAGAGAGAGAGAGAGAGAGAGAGAGAGAGAGAGAGAGAGAGAGAGAGAGAGAGAGAGAGAGAACACATATGGAAAAAACCACAATGCAATAAAGGTTGCTTTATATTTTGAGGTATGATAATTTATATTGAAGTATGATGCGTATGGTTTAATGACTGGGTTTTGCTTTGTTGATCCCATTTGGTTATGATTTCAGCTTATACATTACTTCGTTGTTTTTATCAGTTTGAAGCACAAATTACTTTGATTAATGATTTGTATGCATTCCACTTCCTCCGCTTGCCGAGGTTTAATTAAATATTATATTAAAATATTACAACTTAAGCGACATTATGTATCAGACAAGTAAAAGACCGGAGTGCTCTAGAAAAAAAAAAAAATGCCTTTCAATTGACGTACAGTGATGTTTACTGTGATATTGATTATCTCTGTATTTGTAATGCATGTCATAATACAGTAATTTCTGAAAGTATTATATTTAATGAATTTGTATATGTGAACTTTCAAATGTAATGGACAATTTTTGTAATTTCTGGTGAATACATGTACTTCTCTTCTCCTAGGTTATTTGCTCTGTTGTCATCACTTTCCTTTGCTCTTCCAGCTGTCTGATAAAGAATTTTAGTGCCTGTTGTATTGTAGACAGTATTACTTATGTTCAGTTAACACGTTGATAATATCACGGTTACCTTGAAATATTTTCCGTCCAATATTTGTACAATCAATGTGTAATAGCCAGTAAGCCAAGCGCAATGACTGCTTCAAGCAATCAGAGTAGTTCTTATAACACACACACACACACACACACACATACATACATACATACATACATATATATATATATATATATATATATATATATATATGAAGTTTTCTAGAATTTTTTTTCCGACGATTTTTCTGCGGCACTCCATGAATTGATAACCTTAAGTTCCTCTCTTGTGAAGGGAGATCTCTTCCTAATGTACGGCCTCTATAACTAAAAAAAAAAAAAAAAAAAAACAAAAAAACAACCGAAGATAATTATCCTAACTATTAGTGGTGGAAACAAAGAAACAATGCTGCTACGGACCAGGTCAACATAAAAGGACATTGGGACGTTGGAGACTGGCCAAACAGTTTTAAGCATAGTTTGTTTGAAATTTTCTTTGAAATACTTTTATAACTGCAAGACTTGTTACGCCGTGACCTGTTGAACCAACGTTGACAGAAGTTACCCGAGGTTTCTGCCCACCCACCCACCCCCCCCCCCCAAAAAAAAAACAAAAAACAAAAAAAAACAAAAAATAAAAAACAAAAAAAACAAAAACAAAACAAAAACAAAAACAAAAACAAAAACAAAAACAAAAAAACAACAACAACAAAAAAAAAAACAGTTGTTCAATGACGGATGAGCAGCCAACGTAAAAGAGGAATACATAAGGGACACGGCACTTAATTGCATGCGCTTTATCATGAATTTTGGTGCCAATATGTTAAGAATTCGAATCTGGATGGACAGTTGCTACCAGATACATTTTTAGGATGCTTGAAGAACTGTTTGACTGGAAAGTGAGGACCTCTGCTCACCTTTAAAGAATAAAGGATGGGTAAGTCCCTTATTCGTGTGAAGCATCCACGTAAAGAGCAGGTCGAAATTACTGACTGGGAAATTATAGGTTGCAAAGATGCCCACTCAATGAGCGAAAACAGCTTACCAGTCTGATGAGGTAAATATCCCTTATCAACCCATCAGCTACAAACCACGGCAAATTATTTACTCAAGAAAATTTAAGGCAAATTCAAGCACCATTGAATATGAATGACCCAAAGTCAAAACTACCTAAATATATACCGAACGATAAAAAGTGTAGAGGAAAACACCTGTGAGGGATGGAAGAACGAACACAACGACGAATGAACAGACGAACAAAGGAATCCTATGCACTCTGAAGGGGAAATATGTACTCAAGGTTTTGCTTTAGTTTCATTCACCTGGCACAATAAAACAGTCAAATAAACACATAAAGCATACACGCAAAACTCACTGATATAAATGGACACAACCTACACTTAAATCACATTTAAAGAGAATTTGTTGAAGAGCATTTTAGTACTGGTTACCTGCTCCTATTTGTCGGGAGCCAACTGATCATTAGCTGAGGATTTTCCGTCAGGGTACCTGTTCGTAACCGTGCACAGACAATTATTCATCATCTGATTAAGATGATTCACGTACCGGTTGCCTGCTTCTAGCCCTCCACAATTCCAGAATTGTTTTGAGGTGCCTCCTTTTAACATGTCCACCATCGGTTGTGAGTGAAAGAGCAGGTGCTTTTGAAAAAAAAAAAATAATAAACAAAAAAAAAAAAACAAAAAAAAAAAAAAAACAAAAAAAAAAAAAAACAAAAAAAACAAAAAAAAAAATGAATACCCCCCCCCCCCCGTTCAGGTGTGTTTGTTTAATTTCAGTTAAATTTCATGAATTTGAAATCAGAGCCTCTCTTTTTCAATTCTGAGTCCATGAGGTCCGCCAACAATGGGTTTATGGGCTACAACCAATGGATAAAGAGGCATTAAAACATGAGGTTTTGGGGTGATTTTTTTCTATAATACTGAACGAGCGTTTCATCTTTGTGTTTTGAGTGTGTGTTATATACAGAAGTGTGCCTGTGATGTAAAAATGAAATAAACTTTGGTGAAATTTCCTTTCGCCTTTCTTTTTATTTTCATTTTTGAGTTAATTTTGATTTTTTATTGTTCTACGCCAAATTTGACACGCTTTGTTATCTTTGCATTTTGCGATTTCTTGTTAGGGATAGTTCAACATTTTCATCATTTTTGAATTAGTACTTAGGGTACTAAATTGCATGACCCCCTCCCACCCCCCAAATTAGTACTTTAAAAATGATGATTTTCCCCCAAATCATAGCAAAATTGCACAAAACAGACCAAAAATTGACCATCATTTTCCATATCCTGTGAAAGTGTACAGACCCATTTAACCCCCTCCCCCCTTGCGTACTGTAAGTACTAATTAAAAAATGATGAAAATGTTGAACCATCCCTTATAAATGTGTCAAAAAAAGATAGAGAGTATGTCAAAAAAGACCTTTTCAGATCACTAAAGTGACCGTCAAGGTCAAGTAACATGTCTATTGTTTTCAACTAGTCTGCTGTATCAGCATGTCAAGTTCCATCAAATATAGATACCTCTACGATAGGTATCCAACAGGTCACCCAAATATGGCTACTCTAATGCCCACTATCGGCTTCATTGGCCCAGTATGGTAATGTTAATTGCCACACTTAAATACAGAATGGTTATTCAGTTAGTTTTGTGTTCTGCTTGATCATTTGGTACTTGTGAAAATAACCTACATAATCAGACTTGACTCATGCGGGCAAAAGGCATAAGCAACCCGAGGAAGGCTCTTTTTGAGTACAGTGTGGACTCGGGTAAATGTTTCCATGAAAGGTATATTATCAGTCCGGCTTGCTGTTATTTGCCTAATATAGTGCTGTAGTTAAAGGTCCCTGTGTTTCCATGTTGAGATTTCTCATAGATGTGTTAAGGAACTGGAACGTTCTATACTGCATCACAAAAATTGGGGGTACATCTGGGATCAAGTACAAGGAATATAAGAGTTATTGTAACATAAACATTTAATAGTGTAAAACCTGTGAGAAATTTATCAATTTCACAAGTTACTTTTTCCACACAAGAAAGACCTGCTTCACCATACGAATAAATTTGAGTCTTAATCAGCAAATAGCTGTACAAAACGCTTATCACAGATTGTGAGGTGTTTCTGGCCAATCAGGTTATGGCTGTTAGGGATTTTTACGAAATGAAAAAGGAATAAAAGCTTGAAAGAACTGCCAAGATTGGAAAACTATAGTTGAGACAGAAAATCATCTAAGTTTTGATAGAGGCATATTTTTTAGAGAAAAATGTGCATAGGACCAATGAACTTGTAATTGAGTTGGAAACTCATTGCAATCAACATTTTTTCCTACAGCAGGCAGTATACGTTAAGTGCCACTATGTGAAGAAAAAGTAGTTTCGAGAACTATTTTGTTTCATACAAGAAGAAACTTAAAATTACCCAGACGGATATGGCCTTTTCTAAACTACTCAAAACTTATAACTCTCCACTTATTTACTTGTATATAATTAAATAATGAACAAATATTTTGGAATTTCAGTATCATATATTTTATCTTCATACTCTTGGAACAGCGTTAACAGAAAAATTACCATCTTAAAGAGTCATTGCTTCACTGCACATAACTAGTTTTAAGTGAAAGTCAAAATTTGAAGTTCGCAACATTAGATTCAATGAAACCTGAAGTGGGTAATCAAGTTTTTTGTTTATCACAGAAGACTTGTCTCAATGATTTGATCAGCAACGCAACACAGTATGCTTGATGAACCATGGTAAAGTCAATATTCTGTGTGGAGAAGAACAGGAGAAAGACATGCTGAATGCTGAGCCACCAAAGTATGTTTAAAGCCAGGTGGTGAAGAAACTAAGGAGTGACATTAAATGTTTCAAGTCAGACGGGGGGGGGGGGGATCTCATAGTGTAAAAATCCATATGACGTGCATTCTCTTCTTGTAATTTTTCAAATGAAAGCGTACAATCCACATCTCCACACAAGACTTTTAGAATTTGTGGAAAGTTTCCATCAAATCCAAGTCCACTTAGTTTTTCCCACAGGGCTTCTGCCCATACCCTGTCATAAACTTTCCTTTCATCGAAGAAACTCTTGAAGACTTTCTTCTGCTTTTGTCTTGCCAATTCTAACACCTGGGTGAAGGTGAAGATGCAGTCACTTATCATTTTACCTGGTGCCTGAATCCATTCTGAATTTCCCCCATAAGACCAAGCCTTTCAACTATTCTAGGTAGTCACTGCAACATTATCCCATTGAATATTTGCACACATTTGACGAAATGGCGATATCTCTACATTGGTACAATAGGCCTCTTCGGCCCTTCTTTTGAATATATAAAACCTTAAGTTTTTTCCATTCCTTCCATCTTTATCTTTTCCTGACACCCATATTGAAAAGCAACTGTAACTATTTTCAATTTCTGGTGGCCCTCTCTATATAGATTCAGTCAAGGCATTACCTGGTCCTAGAGCAATGCGCAATCTTACTGCTCAACTGCTATTTAAACTTGTATACTTTTGACTGTGCAACACATGTACAGATCCCACTGATCCTGTGGTTATTCTACTTGATACCCTGGTTTATTATTCCCTCACTCAACTGTGGATTATTAACTTCTTCTGAATGCTCCCTTAAAGTTTCCTGTATTTCTACCTCTGTATCTGTCCATTTTCCTCTATGTAAGATTTTCTGTTTTTTTATTCTGTTTTCGTCAATCAACATGTTTCCAAAGATGGCTGACCATTCTCCATTAGTTTCATTTTCATTTGTTCAATACTACTGGCTCTCCTTTCGTCTTTGCTACATTCCTTCGACATTCCATATACTGTCTCTTAGTTTAACTAAATCACCTACGGGCCACCTGTTTTTCCTGGAAAATCTTCATGCGTTATTTCGAACCCTCCTTTTTAATAGCTCCTTTCAGCTGTGCTCTAGATTTTCAACCTAAACTCTCTTTCTTCGTGTCTTTTCCTGTGCCATCTTAAGAATCCTTCTGATCAGGCCCGTTCAATTCCTGTGCTTCTCCTTCTTTCTCCCACCTATTTTTTCATTCCTGCAATTCAACTTTCAAACTTTCTTGACAAGCTTTCAAGTCTGTTTGCTCCTTTATATTCCACATCCACTGAATCCCCCATCAGCGCATTCTTTGAGACCTCATGGTAATCAAGACTTTTCCAGTTACAGTCACTGTATATATCCAATCCACTTCCTTGACTATTTCACATCTTTGTGTCCTTTGAAATATTTCATTGGCCACTAAAATATAATTTATTATTGTCCACCTTCAACCAGATGCCCATGTACCCTCTTCTTAGCATTGTACTGCTCTATTAACTATCCTCAGACCAAATTTCCTCGTGAGGCTCAGCAACCTGGTTCAGATTCCATTGATTCCACAATCCCCAATCTCATATCCATTTATTCAATTTCTCGTGTGCCCATTAAAATCCCCAGCTATCGTAATCTGGTAGCCCTGTGGCTGAATGCCGCTAATGGTCATTCTCATCCCATCTTATGTCTACACCTGCTGATACTTTATTTCTATTTGAATATTTCTATCAAGCCATCTTATTTTTCATCTCACTATCTTTTCATCTGTCATTCCAGACTTCATGCCACACTATCCCTTTCTTTATCAGAACATTGGTCTCCTCTCTTGGTCTCCTCTCTTCCTTTGCTTACTTCTTCTTATTTTATCTTTCATATCATACTGTGGGACCTGTCACTATCCCTGTTTTGTTTTTTCCTACATGTGTCTCTACTAGTGCTATTATATCCAAAATTTAACTTTCAGCTACATCTTTTTCTAATATTTTCCATTTGAATCATATATAATTCAAATTTCCAATTTTCAGATTTTGGTTCCTTTTCGCCCAATTTTTTGCTGTATTACTCCTCAGTATTTACCTATGGTCGTCATTCGGTTTCCAAACTACCCAGGAAGTTGCTGAGGTTTCTAGTTTTCCTGCTGCTCAACCGTTTGACTGTAGAGCTGCCCTGCCTATCACCTCCATTTAACTTGGGTGCAGTCCATCTCAAGCAAACATCTCTTTCCTCCCTGCAAAATGTTCCCATACATTCGTAAATGCTATCCACCACCTGCCTACATAACCGTTTTATATCTCATATTTATCCCTCAAATCCGACTCACTTTTCACGTACTCAATTTAAGCTTGGTGATGTCCCCAATTCCTTAGCCTTGCAGTTTTGTATTTGTGTCTTTTTGCCCATAACCACTTCCTAGCAGTCATTACCCTATACTGCAGTTTGTCATTACTCTCCATAAGCTGACATGTCCCTGTCTAACCTTTATACATATGGAATTACTATTGTCTGTATTGCACACGCTCCTTTGTAAAATTTCGACATAGGCTGTATCAGCCCTAATAAATTAAAGGGTCTTCAGCGGGTAACTTCTCAACATGTTTCGGAGCCTATAACCTGTACATGTCTCACTGAGTAGCAGTGTAATTGCCCTGCCTTCCCCACCTGTTTTCCATACCTGCTAACATCATATCCATCCCTATTGTCTCTCTCTGCTCTTCCTGCTCTGAGAAATCAATGATCCCCAGACCCTCACCACTACCACCTAGAGCCTCTACTCAGCTTCCTTGATCTTGGCTCCGCATAGGCACACCCTACTCCTATGCTCCCTGTCTGCCCTCGAGATGATCCTATCTATCTTCATGACTGTGCTGCTCCCTATCACCACTGCCTTTCTAAGGCCATCCTGTTCTCCCTTCTGACTAAAGCACTGCTACTCCATGCTTCCTCTTGTCCTCACCTCACTCCTTACTTCTTTCCCTATCCTGTTATCTCTCAGCCTGTTCCACCCTATCCTGGACCTCCTCGCCCACAACAGCTGAGCCCTGGTGCTGTCCATAACCTCCTCGACCTGTATCTTGAGGGCTGCCAGCTGTGCCTCCAAAATCTCCACCCTCCTGCACTTCACACACCTGAACTGAAAGCTCTCCCGCCTTGCCTCGTTTAGAGATCAGGCTAGTCCTGCAGCACTAAATGTGACCCACATAAAGCACCCCTCACACTGTATTTGGTCGTCCCACTCACCCCCACTGACTCTATTCTGCGCCCATCCTCCCCTCCAGTCTGCTCTCGCCCTAGCTCAACCTTTCCCCCTTCTACCTGCCTCCACCCTCTAGAAGCTCTCCTTCTTGAATGCCGGCTTTTTTGCCCTATACCACTTTTACTCTGTCCCACCATACTAAAGCTTGTGTTTATGTTTATTTTGTTGCTGCTAGGAAATTCAAGATGGCAGCCTCCACACTCGATGGCCTAGTTATGCTTAAAACGTTATCCTATTTCCTTTATTACTATCCTAATTTTACTGCTGAAACTCTACCCGAATTTTCTCTATATATTCATGAATTAAACGCCGTTCTACATTCATCAATATGTGTAAATAAATATAGAAAATTTCACAAAATTTCACCCTGCCTCAAATCTATATCTGCTGTTGCCCAAAATCGCTTATGGCCTATATAAACTGTAACTCGATCACCCTGTGCTTTCCTACGGTTTGCAGAGAATATTCGGCTTCTAAAACTGGAAAACTGTATGATATTTTTCAATGACATTACATGCAGCTAACCCCCTTTTTTGGGGGGATGGGGTGGGGGGGGGGTGATAATTTTTAGGGCGCTCCTATATATCCTCTTCCCTGACAGATTTTTTTTTTCTGACCAGCAAAATCGATCATATGAACTTTTTTGGAAAAGTAACTTTATTTGAAGTATCACCATGACATACCCACAGGATAAATAGTTATTGTCTCTAAAACTGGTAAATCGTTTTAAAGGGTGCATTTAACGGTGGTTGCCAACAGTGGAAAACACATATGTTTTGTATATTTCTACAATGGAGCAGCACATGCAGCAATGGAGGTGGTGGACGGGGCAATATATCCCACCAAACCTCGCCAAATTATGTAAAACAGAAAAAAAGCTAGATTAGTACATTTTCCTGAATTATGACTGTTTGTTGATATACTTTCTTAATAAATACGTGATGATAACAATTACTTTTATTAAAAGTTTTCGTTTTTTTTTTGAGATTTTGTAAAAGTATATTGGTCGAAAAATGTTCAGTGCTGATTAAATCGCTTACTTGTACACAATTTGTTGCAGTGTTAACACTCCCAAACTGACATTCAGTAAGTTATGTAATGTAGGCAGTGGACAACATTGTTAACTGTTCTAGTGTCACTTCTCACTAAAGGCGAACGAGATTCATATCCCTGATACAAATGTCGTTCATCACTCAGAATTAAGCATGTCTGAGGTCACAAAGGATACAAGAGTGTGCAAATATAGTCTCCCTTGATGCATTTGAGCATTCTCTTGGTGTTTTAAGGGTTGAAAGTTACTTCATAACTTGTTTTCTTTTACAATAAGATTGGCAAAACGGTTTTAGTTTCGTCAAACACAATATATATGGTCAAGTAAAATGTATCTCATACAACCCCTCGAAATATATACGGCGACTCTTCTCAATTTTAATCGCATGCACGATATTTCAGTACCACAAAGAAGTTTCACACATACAAGGCAGGACCAATAATTAAATCCTCATGTCCTCGTCATATAGACGGCACTTCAGTCCGGACGGCTAGTATTCTGATTCCCACCATGTTCCATTGTAATTTGCACATTAATAATTTAAACAATCCATGCAGCAAGACCAAAATTTGATATAATAGGTTAGGATGTACAGACAGTTTGTTACTTATATATATATATATATATATATATATATATATATATATATATATATATATATATATATATATATATATATATATACATAAGCTTGGAAAGGTCCCTTGGAGGCAACAGGTGTTAGTTTCGGCACCTGCGCATGGGTGTTTTGGCTCGCTGACGTATATTAGAGAAGTCACCTGCTATGCCACGCTATAGATGCTGGGAAAGTGGGTGCAAATACGGTTGTGTTATGCGTCCTTTTTGCACTGGAAGTACTTGGCTTTGACAATGCTTGGGCAGTGTTCGTGACCAAAGTGTTAGTGCATATCAAGCGTGGACATGAGTCGAAAGAGTGGACATCTCCAGAGGAAAGTGTTGATCAGTGTTAGAATAAGTGACAAACAACACAGAGATTTATTGTTTGACCGAAACATGAAGCATATCCGAGCTCTTGAAGCATCTCCAAAGTTACCCTCAGCAAAATGAACTTTGGTACTTGCAATTATGACGCCAATATTGACAGGTGGGAAAAACTATTTATTTCTAGATACGTAGATAAATCACAGAAACTATTTCCCTCCGAAATATGAGTAAAATTCTGAATAGGCATTTAAAGTAAAACACGGCTTTTCTGCACTCACTCACTCACTTTCTCTCTCTCTCTCTCTCTCTCTCTCTCTCTCTCTCTCTCTCTCTCTCTCTCTCTCGCACACACACACACACACACACACACACACACACACATATATATATATATATATATACATACATACGTGTTGAATTTCAAGGGCTTATTTCAAGCATGGAAAATGTTGTTTTTTGTGCGTGCACCAATCGTTTATGCACATGGTAAAGAGCATATATTTTAGTCTGCCTTAAATGCGTGCAGCAGCTGGTCACATGCATCAGTGTACATGTACATGTTATACTGATTATCGTACGCCAGACTTTTTCCATGGTGTTGGGAAGATATGCCGACATCTGGTTAAAGAGGACCAAAAAAAAGTTGAAAATTTATCATGGAAATAAAGCTTATGTAATTATGTGATTACGGAAGAAGCAGGCAAACATAACAGTTTTCATGTATGACTAACATAACTGCTGTGGTATGTCAGAAGTTCAGAACGATCCAGCTGTAGTAATTCGTATTTTAATATGTGTGTTTGCTTTACAAAATATGCTTACTGCCAAATGCTTTTTTCTAATGAGTTCGCCATACGTATGTATAGATAAAACAGGTGTTCAATCTGGATGAGGGAGTATATTTAAGTATTCCTAAGGAAAAAAGACCCCGGCAGTCGGCAGTTCTTGCAAAATAATTCATTTTAGTTTATTGCTACCGTATATTTGTTGTAAAAAATTGAAACTAGCTTCCTATTTGTAATGGGCACCTTGTTTATGATTCCTTCATGTGAGCGTATATACGCATTAAAAGAAGGAAATCATGATTTAATTAAAAATCTATCAACTTCTCAATAAAATGATATTTATTTTTTACACAAGGGATTCAATCTCTTTAAGTTTCATACAAAGGATTATAATTTTATGCAAATCAAATTTAATTTTATATGATAAATCCATTAATATTTTATTTATGAAAATTTCCATTTTGACAAATCTGTTTGATTTTAACCTTGCCTGTGCCACATTTTCTTTACAAGATGGGATTATTCTGGCCTATTTTAAAAACATTTGAAATGTACTGTTCTATATGTCTTACGATATTTCTCTCCCATTTCTTTCACTTTCACTTCTAATGTGACTCTCAATAGTATTGTCTTATTTTCATCGCCCTGACGCTGTTTGCAAAAGCATTTTTGTAAAATCATTTTTGTAATATTTGGATGTAAATGACAATCTCAACCACATTTTTGGACTCAGATGTCTCTACTCAGTGTGTTTGTTTGAGCTTGTCTTTCATTCGAAAACTATTTCCATTTTCGTTCCTCTGTTTTTTCCTTTTTGTTTGTTTGTTTGTTTGTTTGTTTGTTTTTTGTGGGGGTGTTTTTGGTTTGTTGTTGTTTTCTTTTTTGTTTTTTTTTTTGTTTTGTTTTTTGGGGTTTATTCTAGTAAATTTGTTTTTAAAGGTACATTTATATTTTAGTACATTCGATTTTAATGCATATTATCATGCTGACAACATGATATTTGATGTTCTAGTCGGGGTGATGTTCCGTCGTCTTAATGAAATTTGCTGGTTGTAGTATATACCAAAAGGTCTGTGTTAAATTTTGATACAGGCCCTTCCACTTTCACCAAATTTGGCAAACATGTTCTCAAATTTGTAGAAGTTCCAGTTGGTTCACTTCCACTAGGTTTACCCACTGCTATTCGACCTTGTGTCCATGCATTTATAGGATAAATTATATCTCGGGTGAAAAGGTAACACATTTCTTCGATCCGCTCTGGTCATGTATAATTCTAAGTACGTCGCTAATCTGTGGATTCCAGAGGGGCATTTAACCGGACACGATGGGCGAGGGTGTTGATGAAATGCATTCTTATCTGCATTATAAACTGGGCGGAATTGTCATGTAAAAGAACAAAAAATCATCATTGGAGTCTTGGATATGCCCACAACCGATCAGGGTTGTCTGATTTTCAACTGTTATTTGGTTCATCAGCTCACCTGTAGATGTGAGTATGCTACAGTGTTTTGCAGTTACATTTTATTTGAAAAAAAAAGAAATTTCTGAGGTGA
>OZ026618.1:90615015-90642015 GCA_964020975.1 Hermodice carunculata | reverse complement strand
AGTTAAGTTGCTCAGATCCAAATAGTTCAAGTGGAAAATTGTGTTTGATGTCTGGCTCTTTTTTTCAGCAATACTAGTAGCCGGTTGTTGTACTGGCGCAGACACAAGCTGACACAAGGGAAGGTTCCCGTATGGTACAACTCTGCTCTTACTAAGAGTACAGACCATGTGACGATCACTCAAACAAATAAAATATAAAATTTAAAAGAAAGAAGGAACCAGCGTATTCAGTTTTTTTATACACCCGTCCAAAAAAATGAGTGCTACATTTCACTTTTTGCCACTTTGGTCCAGACCAATATCATGGGACAGTAACAAAGGAATTGCTCTGAACCTTATTGACTCACATTATCATTGCAACCTCATCACGACAAAAGTTCCTATAGTGTCAAATACAACACATACATAATATGCACATACGTGCACACACCCTACCCACATATATATATATATATATATATATATATATATATATATATATATATATATATATATATATATATATATATATATATATATATATATATATATATATATATATATATATATATATATATATATATATATATATATATATATATATATATATATATATATATATATATATTTAACCATTGGCAAATATATCAGAAAAAACATTGCCCATATTCATAAATTGCAACCCCAAAATGACAAAAAAGAGATGCAAGAGGTCCCAAAACATCAATATTCATTGTCCAATGGCAATATGTAGAAAAACCTAAGAAAATGTGTTTATTGAATATGCAAAGATGTATGCCACAAAAACGAAATTAAGAAATGTCTGTGACACAAAAACTGTTCATCTCTCTCTCTCTCTCTCTCTCTCTCTCTCTCTCTATATATATATATATATATATATATATATATATATATATATATATATATATATATATATATATATCTCAGTATATCTATCTATCTATCTCTCTATACTACAATTTTTTTAAGAGAAAAGTGTTTTTAGAGTGAGAACTTGACCGGAAAGCCGTCCATCACCACGAAAAAGTGTATCCTATGTATATATATATATATATATATATATATATATATATATATATATATATATATATATATATATATATATATATATATATATATATATATATATATATATATATATTATGAATACTGAAAACATATGAACGTGTCAAATAATGAATTAGCTAAATTAGTTACAATATAAATACTATATATATATATATATATATATATATATATATAGTATTTATATTGTAACTAAATTAGCTAATTCATTATTTGACACGTTCATATGTTTTCAGTATTCGGTGGGTTGTCTTTGCTGAATATTTCGCTGAGACAAGGGACCGTAACTCAGACATGCATAAGTACAGGCTCCGAAACAAGTTCCGAGTTGAGCTACCTGCTGAGGCCCCTTGCATTTACTTTGGCCAGTATGTATGTATGTATGTATATATATATCTTTATTATACTGACTTGTACTATACATAGTCACAATCATTTGTGTATCATTATAAAGAATATTTTAAAGTACCCAGCCCTTTGGGCTTATAAGTCAGTTTTAAAGAATATAAATAATAAATATGTGCAACACAATATCAAAACAGGGATAATATCGTATACAAAAATGTATACACATCAATTTGGTTTATAAAGAGTTTCTGACCTTCGACTCCCAACAATTTTCAATAAATTTACCAAATAAGAAGATATTATTTTCCATTACGTATTTAAGTTTCTGTACATCGGGAAGCTGAGAGAAATCCGGATAGCGTAATATAATGCTTCGTGCAAAATTATCTCTCAAGTCATTATATAGAGGGCACGAAAACACAAAATGTAACTCATCCTCAATATTATGAGTACATAAATCACATATGCGGTCCTGTATTGCCAGCCTTCTATACCGACCAGTTTCAATTTTAAGTTGTAGTATCCCTAAACGTAATTGAGCAATTAAGGATCGTTGCCTCCTACTAATTGGGACTTGAACATACTTTTCTGTAGTAAATGTCTCTTTAAATAAAATATAGGTCCGTAATTTTTGTTTTGACGCTATTGACAATTTCCAGTTATTTTCTTCTAAAATGTTTATTTTTTGATCTAATACTTTAAGATCACAGATGCTCTTATCATTGAATATATCATCATATCCCACCTGATCTAATATAGACTGAACTTCAGCAGACCAGTTTCGATTACACAAATTATAGTCCCAATTAAACACCTTTTTAGTGAGACGGTCATCTTCCATATTTAAAAGTCTGTTCCACAGCTTCATAATACAAACAAAATTTCTATACTTTATACTTCTCCATCCCATATCTCCACGTAGTCCAGGTATTGGGGCTTTACTGTGTGTTCCTAAGAAATATCTTATTGCCCGATTTTGAACCCGATCTAATTCTTCAAAATCTTTCCCACCCCAAACTCCTGAACAATACTGTAAAATAGGTAAAACTCCAGATTCATATAAACATGTGAATGTCTGAAAACCAATATTTTTACAGTTTTAAATTTATTAATAATAACACCTAAAGCCCGTCCACCTGAACTTGCCAAAACATCGGCATTTTCTTTATACTCTAAATATTCATCAAAGATGACCCCTAAATATTTGTACTTTGCGACCAGGTCAACTGTTTTACCATACATATGGAAATTGTAAGTAGTTTTTCTGGCCCTTTTCCGTCTAAAATGCATTACATTTGATTTTGAAATATTTACCTTCAATAACCATTTATCACACCAATTCTGCATGAATGTTAACATCTATTGTAAATTATCCTCATTTTCTGAGAATAAAGCTAAGTCATCTGCATAGAGCAACGAGCATATATGCAAGTCTTCTATATGTATTCCCAGCTGTTGCTGATTGAGCTGTACTACAAGGTCATTAATAAAAGAATTAAATAAACAGGGAGATAGAACGTCTCCTTGACGAACTCCATGTTTTGTATTAAACCATGGCGTTTGATAAAGGGATAACTGAATAGACGCTGAAGTATTAGAATATAAGGATTTGATGGCAAAATACAATTTGCCGCTTATATTATATTGAAGAAGTTTATAAAAGAGCAAATCACGGAAAATACGGTCAAATGCCTTCTCTAAATCGATAAAGGCAACAAATGTAGGATTATTATTAGTAAGTCGATTTCGAATTATAGAATTTAAAACAAATACATGATCTTCACAGGATCTCCCTTTACGAAAACCGTTTTGTTCATCTACGAAAACATCAACATTTTCAAAGTAATCAGTTATTCGAGTATTTAGAACTCCAGAATAAATTTTACTGGTGCATGATAATAAGCTTATCCCTCTATAATTCATTGGTAAGTACGGGTCTTTTGAAGCACCTTTGGGAATCGGATTTATGATGGCTTTTAACCATATCGAGGGCGTGAGCCCATAAAGAAAACATTTATTAAATAATACAGTTAATGCTAACGTCACAGAATTGTCTTTCAACATCTCATTTGGTATAATATCTGGTCCTACAGCCTTTTTAGACTTTAATTTGTTAGTTACCCTTCTTACCTCATCAAATGTAATTTCTCTGTTTAAGATATCTTCCTCATCATCCGGGAAACGAGCTGTTTCTTCATACTCGATTAAATTATCTTTGATTTGTTGCAAAAATTGTAGCGACTGATCCTCTAAATCCCCCACATTATTATATAACCTTTAAAATTCTTCAACCCATTTACCACTAAACATATCTGGATCTGATGTAAGTGCACCTGTTAAATCATAAACTTGATTAATATTAGCTTTCTTTTTACGAGGTCCTAACTTTTTTATATGTTCCCAAAACTGTTTTGGGTCCCTATCAGAAAAGCTCTCTATTTCATCAACAATATTTTTATTATATAATTTTTCAGCTTTACGAAGACTTTTATCAAATTTGTGACGTGCATCTTTAAACCTTGCATGTAACAGATTCTTGACATTTCGGTTTCTTCCATTATATTTGTGAAATTCAACCTCTGCAGCATGCATGTCTTTCCAAAGAGAAGTCAATCCATCTGTCCAGTATGGTTTATACACTTTAAATTTCCTTTTTACACCCTTAGAGGCGCATTTATAGGGTACATTAGTATTCATTTCTTTTATTAGTACATCGCAAAAAATATTATATGACTCGTCAATATCTCTTTGGTTGTTCTGCAACCGTTGAAACCTCTCTATAATACTCAAAATAGCTTGTCTCCAAATAAGATTATTTCTGAACTGGACCGATGACTTATCAAAATAATACCACTTCGGTTTATTGATAATTACATTGTTATCTGTCGTCCTTGGGCAATGTTCATCATTTCCTTTAGGAATATAAGAACAGTAAACATCACAAGAAAGTAAGGAATGATCAGGGGGTTTACAGTTATTAGAAATAAGTGGAAATAGGCGATGTTCATCAATTATATTGTTTACTGTACTAACAACAAAGTTTGAACACTTCTTCAAACAGTCATGGGGCAAGACCATGTAGTCAACCACAGAACGCCCCCTGGTATTTATACACGTAAAATCGTCTTTTACATTGTCAAAACGACCATTTAACACGCATAACTTACTGTCTTTAACAAACTCCAGAAAAGTATCCCCATTTTTATTTTTAACCATGTCAATATAATTTCGTTGAGGCACATCATCTATTTCAGAATTTACGTCTTGTAGATTTCCCATTCGTGCGTTGAATTCCCCGCACAATATAAAGAAATCAGCATAGTCATGTAAATAAAGCGAACTCAAAAGATGCCCATAGAACTCCGCACTGTCTGCATATGGCGAGTCATCTGGAGGAAAATAGCATGCAAAAATAACACAAGTGAAATCGGTATATCTGTTTCGAAGTTCAATACCAATAACACCTTCTATAGACTTGTCAATAACACGAATAATATAGTGAGAAAACAACGAATTTTTTACCAATATCCCAACACCACCCGATCCCCTAATAGCGTTTGTGTGTATAGTGCTTCTATTGTGACCATACCATGTATAATCTTCCACTGATACAACATGTCCCTCTCGTAAGTGTGTTTCATTTAAACAAATAATGTCAGAGTTTAATTTTTCTAAAAAAAATTTCCGTAAAATACTGTTTTCTTCAGTCCATCCGTTTACATTCCAGGTTGCAATTCTCAATACAAAATCATTGTTCACAGACGACTGGCCGTCCCCCTGTGTGGTTTCTTCTCGTCCACGCGGTCCAGCTCTGTGCTCACGATTGAAAAACCTGTTTTGCGCCCGATTGTCTGTATCCCCCGAATCGTCAGTATTGTCCCCAGTTTTCTTAACCAAACGTCCATTTGCAGTGACGCGATACTGTTTTCCATTTGGCAGCTCATTCAGGCCAGTACAGCCTATGTACAAATTCTGCGGAGGAACGTGATTATAACACATCATGCTTTTTTTTAGGTTAGACATTCAGATATTAGGTTAAAGAGTTCGGACTGCCAAATAGGATAATGACAACAAGGAAGTGGTTCTGTACGAAAAGAAACAAAACAATACTAATGTATAATGCGTACTTTTCCATTTTTAGTATGGTATATCGATCACAAACTGCAGTTTGGCGCAACAAGATACTTCTGATTGGTGTTCTTTGTGTTGAACTCTTTACAATCAGTTTCCTGGCGTATTACACGGGAACTGCTGAACAAACAATGGAACGGTCATTCTTCAAATTTGACTGGCCTTTAAGTGGTGATTTGCGTGGCATTGTGAATGATGTCCTGAGCGGAAGGAAACCAGTTCAACAGACTATTAACAAGGTCAACTTTCCATATATAATTAATCATGAGAAAAAGTGCCACGGCTCAAAGCCCATTGTTTTGCTCTACGCCATTAAGTCTGCCACTTGGAGCTTCGAGCGGAGGGACGCTATTCGCCGTACCTGGGGTAATGAAAGCCTGATTCCGGGTGTTGTCATACGAAGGGTATTCTTCCTTGGTGTAGCCGAGAGAGACCGCAAAATCCAGAGGCGCGTGATTGCAGAAAACAAAGCCCATAACGACATTGTTCAAGCGGACTTCCACGAAAACGTAAAAAATCTGACTGTGAAGGCAATGGTTAGTTTTCAGTGGGTGGCACAAGTATGTAAATCGGCCCGCTTTGTTCTTGTCGTCGACGACGACTTTTTTGTGTCACCGTTCAATTTAGAAGATCAATTAAAAAGAGCAAATTCTTTGCTTAAACCTGACAGACAAGAATTATTTGTGGGAGAACTACGGATAAGGAAGAAGCCCTTGCGGCGGAAATGGAAAAAATATTACGTCACTTTATCCGAATATCCGTATGATTTGTATCCGCCTTATCCTACTGGCGGGTGTTTTGTGATGAACAGGAAGGCTGTTCGGAAATTAGGAATCGCGCAAGAATATGTAAAACCCATTTTCATCAATGACGTGTACCTTGGTGTCATACTGTGGAAGTTACACATAGGGCCGTTTAATACCAATAAAATACACACCGTCAAAGTATCATATGAAACCTGTGCCTTTCGACGTCTCATTGCTTCACATGGGTATGGGGATCCAAAGGAACTTATCAAAGTGTGGGCAAGTTACCTTACAGACCGAAACCTCATTCGATTGCATTTAACAGAGCACTCTGTGTGTGAAAAGAAAAGCTAATTATGCACACACACACACACACACACACACACATACATACATATATATATATATATATATATATATATATATATATATTCTGAAAATATATACAGATGTCGCATTATATCTAACATTGTGCACAGACACTCTTAAAATCATAGCCACCTTTTGACACCACGCTTCGAGTCAGAGGGTTATCAGTTGCTTTCAAGAGACGATCTGGTGAAAGTGGAACTGTGAACTCAAAATATTTTTTCAATGTCTCAGATATCTATATTTTTGCTTGAGAGTAAAAGCAAGAAAATGCCACACACAGTATACAGATTGTCCCAATCATGCACAATTTTCAAGACAATAATGCCAGGATGATTTTTTTAATGCTAAACGTTTATTTTTGGGTGACACGTCCTCTCCACAGGCATTGCTACGTTAACAGTTTTAAGGTAACGATGGAAAGGCATACATAATGTATTCTGAATACTCCCCCCCCCCCCCCCATTACCATTGTTTTTAGGAAAAAAACATTGGGTTTTTTGTTAAGCAAAGAACCGAAAATGACTACATGTTTGACACTGAAAATGACCACATAAATAAAATTTGAGGTGTACAAGAACATACATGATTTTTTTTTGCAGTAAAATTATTGATTTAGCATGGCATTTGTAGGAACTATTTTTAATTAATCACTTACATCTAACAGAGTTTGTAGTTTTCAAATGATCAATCATGTTTCAAATTACTGTGAGTTAGCCAAAACAAATTCTTCCGATTGAATGTTCGTCGCTTTACGATAATGCATTGTTTTTATGCGCTTACTCAACACCCTGAAGAAGACTGCGAAATTATAATACAATTTTCTGTTAACCGCCACTTCATCGCTAGTTTACACCCTCCTTTCGGTCTTTTCTTCTATGTACGAAAGTAATGAACCTGCTCTGTACCAAATCTCATCCTCTCATGCTTGTGTATCAAATTAGTAAGTATGAGGGAGATTGCATTGGATGCGATGAAATGTTCTTATGAAACCCAAAAATTTGTACTGCAATAGTCAAGCACAGAAAAGTAATTTCAGTAAGTTATTTCGCATCAGTTAAACATATTTTGTGTTATGGGCTTCCTTTGTCTTTTGTCCAGAGACAGACAGATAGATAGATAGAGAGATAGGTAAAATGATAGGCAGATACTGATGCAGATAAGCGCACTTGCTGTAACATCACCCTGGGTCCTCGGTCAACCTTTTTGGGGTTGCCCCGATGGCCTAGAGGTCAGCGTGTTTGACTTTACATTTGGCTAGGCGAGTGTGCCGAAGGTAGTGGGTTCGAATCCCATACAGGTCGACATAAATTTATCGTATTTTTCACTTGCTAATACTCTATTGGTTTCGAAGTGCTGTGGGCCATTGCTCCGACTTCGAAATTATATTAGAGGTGTATTTCATAAATTGTCGGTCTGTGGAAGTGCCCTACCGTGTCAATGTACAAGCCACACCTGCTGTAACATCACCCTGGGTCCTCGGTCAACCTTTTTGGGGTTGCCGCGATGGCCTAGAGGTCAGCGTGTTTGACTTTACATTTGGCTAGGCGAGTGTGCCGAAGGTAGTGGGTTCGAATCCCATACAGGTCGACATAAATTTATCGTATTTTTCATTTAATAGATAGATAGATAGACAGATAGATAGATAATATTCAATTCTGATGGCAAACCTTTCCGGGCTTTAGATTTTTTTGTTTTTTGCTGAAAGGATGGGTGATAAAACATAAGCTGCGCTGTAAACACATCAAATAATTGTGATTGACAGCTTTTATTTGTTACTTGGTCTCTCAGAGACTAGAGAGACCACATCTCTATGGCAGATAACCCTAGAGCACAAGTCCCAGAATTAAAATGTGCATAATCTGCAGTAATTTCAAGGCTTAATTATACATCACCTAGACATGTATCTTGGCAACTGTGCGTTCCATAACAGGGCTTAGTAATGTCTTTGACATCTGCAATCTCTATCATGATAATAATCACGCAATACAAAACATTAGGAAGGGCAACAGAAATATTAATGTCAGAAATTTTAACACAGCATCAAACTTAAGTATAACACTAGATATGTGATAAACTCAAACCAGTGTATGTATTCACTGAAATTTGATGTGTAACATTTGTTGTAAATAAGGCTATTTGTGCACGAAAACTATGTTTGTTTCAAGCCGTCTGTTACTTACTTTGGCAAGTCTAAAAGACTAAGAGACTGTTTTTATTGTTCACATGTCTGTTTGTATATTTGTGAAAAAAGTATTGAATGCTGAGATTCAGGAAAATGTGTCAAGTAAGCTGCCATTGCTTTAAACTTTTCCTGGCTTGCGAAGGAATTAAAGCTCACCAGCAAACCCTGAACCCTGGGATTTAGTGCAACATCGTAAAAATGTGCATAGTTTGCGACCATGGAGTTCTATTTAAAGATGCTAACGTTAACACCGTGCAGAGTAATACAGTGGGTTGCAATGATGAAATTATGTTGCTTCTGTGTATAAACAAAATAGCTGTTGCAGTACAACACAATTACAAACTCATTGAAAAAAAAGTCCACAAACCCATGGACATCTATGATATTCATGATCAGATTAGTTCAACATATACTTGGGGCGTTCCCAACTCTCACGCTCTCACGGTGTATGAATACATGATGAGGACCACAAGGTTTTGTTTTTGTCGAATATAAGGCCTAAACTCAGCTTTATTGTACTTCGAATAGTGCGAAATGGCCATATATTCTTCATATATTTTAGTGGCAAAGTTTTGACTCTATCAACAATTTTCCCGGGCATGAAGTACACGAAACCAGGATGTCCATCGGTAATATGTCCTTTGGAAATATAAGACCCTTGATAAATACATAAAAGGCCGTTTTGCATGAATATAGGACATTATGCTGCCGACGTTTCATAGCAGTGCAGTCTTAGAAATCTAGCTTGACACTTTATGTGTTTAGTGACGATAATATGGCAAACCATAACATGTCACAGACATTCATATTTTGTGTATTCAGGATAAAACTTTTTATAGTGGTGCCGTGGCATTGTATCGACAGTTTTAACACGGTCAACAAGTTTTAGGAGAGGCAATGTGGTCAAGTGTACCGAAGCTTTACCGATATATATATATATATATATATATATGTGTGTGTGTGTGTGTGTGTGTGTGTGTGTGTGTGTGTGTGTGTTTAGTATATTGCCAGGTATTGGGTATAACATTAATGTGAGCATAATCTACGGCTGCATACTGGGTAGCTCAATAGTGTGCTGGGTTTCACTATGAGAACCGTAGGAAGTGGCTGCACCAGCTAGTTTCATGTTTCTTGGAAGTCTGCGAAACAAAGCATTTTGCCAATAAATTGCAGTGCTGATTAGTGTGGATCCAGATTCTCAGGTTCCAAAATGTACATTTTGAGCCGTGTAATCCTTACTGAACCTGTGCAATTGTCCAATAACTGAATGAAGTGTGTTTTAACGTGCATCTGTACTGCACATTGTGCAGATATTGGCTGTTTGAAAGTTTCTCGTAGCCGAGGTCTTATCCACTTTGTAGCATGTTGGTATCATGAAAATTTCCAATGATGCATGAATTATGCTAAGAAATATGAGTTTGTATTTCAGGATTAGTAAAAATCAAAAGACTTCAGTGGTAAATTACTGGTGCAGTGTAGGTTACTGCATCTGCATGATTCTGTGTGTTAATGTTAAACTGGATTGACAGTCATGACACAAGTTGTTCTTTCTGTGAACGCTGCCATTCATATTGGTTAATAATACCACTTGTGTGTGAGTAAAGTCACCCCACTGGTTGCATTTGAACATTGTGTAATTGTATATAAACATGTCTGTCTGGAGTTTTATTTTTGCTTGCAGCGACAGTGTAATGGAAACTATGATAGGTGCAGCAGGGTTTTAGACACTAAGGACGACAAAATATTGGGGAAGCAAATACATTTGAACGGCTTGCTGTGTGAAAGAGCACCCAGCAGATGAGGAATTTAAGGTTCATGTAGAAGGACTCTTGACCCTTCAGATGCCAATAAATCTGAAAGTTGTAAAGTTTCAAACAAATGTATGACCACCTGTACCCGATGCTCATATTAGCCCAGCAGAGGTATTGCATGCTGTAGCAAATGATATTAAGCCAAAACCAAGGGGTGTGGTCATGACGGAATTAGCCTGCGTATTTTTCAAACGGTAACCAGGTATATTGGTTAACTTTTGGACAATGCTCTGAGTGCATTTTGTATAACTGGATACCCTGTGAAATGGACATCTGCGATGCCGAGTTTGTTGCACAAGAAGGGTGCCACAGTAGACCTTAAAGATTATAGAGATATAAGCTTGATTAGTAGTGTGGCAAAGGTGTGTGATTGTGTATCATGTGGCATATAAACGAGATTGTTTACCACAGATTGAAAGAGGGGCGAGCAGACTGGCTGCATAAAGCATATTTTAGCACGAGAACCACTAGTGGCTTTTTGCGTTAGAAAGTAGAAATTATTTTAGACGTTTTTTTTTTACTTTCCAAAAGCATATGGTTGAGTGTTTAAGACTTCCTTAATGTATACATTGAACAGTCTCGGATGTGGCTGAGTTATGCCCTGATATCTATGTATAAAGTATTGAAGAGCGTGCTTGGTATGGCAATTGTCACGGCTATTGTTGGTGTGATACAAGGATCTCCAACACCTTGCTTTCTGTTCATGATGTTGCTTAATCGACTTATTAGAGATCTGAAAGAGGGCTGTGGACTGGATGGATGTCTATATTGGCTGTATATCTGCATGTTTATGGACGAAACTATGATTATAAGAAGTGCGAGAGATCAACTCATTCAAAAGCTAAATGTGGTGCAAGAGTGTTATAACACATTGGGACTGGGTATTGAGGAAAATGAAACCCGGTTTATGGTTAGAAATGGAGATGACCGATATAAAAAGCCCAAATCATAACACGGGGCACTTCTTTGTAAATCACTGCCTTAAATACGTATACCTGAGAAGCATTTTCATGCGTGATGGAAATATAGCTATCCCACTAAAAGAACATTTGGCAAAAAAAGGAGTACATGTTACTTTTATATTTTGTAATATTTCCGATTGTTCATTCCATGTTTAAAGTACTAGATGTAGGGTTCACCGCTTCTATCCTTTATGGACGTGAGTCGTGGATGGATGTAAAGTGAAAGGGAATATAAAAAGCTATATAAATGTATCTAAAGGCCATTAAGAGTTCACTTGGTGTTCAAACCAATATTGCGATGACGTATCTTTTATTTCATTAGGATATGTGCCATTAAAAGTACTAGTGCAAGGTAAACAAAAGCGTTTTCAGCAGAAAATAGCCACATCCAGGCAAGATTTCGATGATGATGATAATGATGATGATGATGATGATGACGACGACGACGACGACGACGACGACGACTCACGGATAATTGTTTTAAAGTTCTGGTGAGTCTTACTTACCAGAAAACTCTCTTAAAACATTTTGAAGACTAAGACTGTCATTGTACCGCTTTAAAGTGGAAACTGAAGTCAGTGTAACCCAAAGAGCGTACACACACACAAAATGTGTGGGTGTGATAGAGTTCAGGACGAAAGACATGCTCTTCAGCTTTGTACACTAATTCCTCACGTCATAGTTATATTTAATAAGTTAGACATTGCACATTCGATTGTGTAATCAATGCAATTGTTACAACTTCCACTTTATTTATTCTGTACCAAATCTCCTTGAATTTTGATTTGGGCTTTGTACGCGGCCTTGATTGCATATGATTGATTTGCTTGTATTTGTTTGGACCTTGTTGTCAATAAACTTACTACTACTAACACAAAATTTGCTGTATACATATGTAATTTCTTTGACATATGGAGGGGATCATTTCAGTAATGATTTAATTAATGGGAGCCTCATTGACACAACAGAGTTATCACTGTACATGTCCCTGACTGTACGATGGGGTATTTTAGAGCAACGTCTGGGTCATCTGCAATCCTTCAGAGTAGGATAAATATTTACATGCCCACTTAGGATGTTAGAATATGTAAAGGGTGTTATTAATATGTAATTTGTGCTCAATGCAAGTAAACGTGGCAGGTCTATTAAGTGTAAGTAACTAATTTAATATCAATAGTGATGGTGATGAGTAGATCAAGTTATATAGAGTAAGCCTATAGTAAATCAGTATAGACACATGATCCATCAATATAATGACTTTCATGATGAGAAAGTAAAAATGCCAAAATTAAGCGCGGGGGGGGGGGGGGGGGGGCTACACCAGGGGTGCTGTCTCAGTTGGCCACCACGTGATAATCTTGAAGTTGGCACTTGCGGTCAGTCAAAGCATGAAGGTATCCTTTTAAGTCTATTGTGCAAATGTGACTGTTATGATACATGCTCATATATATATATATATATATATATATATATTGGAGTGACCATTTAAATGTTCAAAGGCTCTGGGATTATGTTACTTGTGCATGATTATGTCAGCGGCGATGACGGAGGCTGCTGGTCTCCTGACTCGGTAGTGGCCGGCATAAGACATGCACACAAATCAGGTCCCTGCACACACATGTGAATGGTTGATGTTAACTGAAGTAATTTGATAACTTTAATTAACGAGCCCAACAGGGCCCTGTGGAAGATGACAGTCAGCTTTCCAGGTTTAAACTATCTATAAATAAAGGTTTACTACTACTACTACTACTACTACTACTACTACTACTACTACTACTACTACTACTACTGCATACATGTACACTTACCGAGTAATTTTCTGAAAAACGCTACAAACGATTAATTAGGATATGTTACACATATGCAAAAAATATAAATAAATAAAGCCTAGAAACGTAAAAAACTGTAAAATAAATCCCTATAATATACTGCTTGTACTAGACATGATTCAGACCGATCATGGATTTATAAAACACCTATCACTTATATATTCAATTTACATGTAATACTAATAGGAGTCATTTCTTAGTGGTCTGCTACCTGGAGCAATATATGCTTCTATTATGAAATGCATATACCTTAAAATGTTGAGCTGAGGTTAAACTTGGAGAATGGGCGTATTTCACTCACTAAAATAAAATAATCTTTATAAGGAAGCATATGCGGAATAGGTTTATCCTGATTGGCTATACCGACTTAAGCATTGCTTTCCTTCTCTCCACGGATATAGGCATAGGAAGTTGAGAAAGCGTTTGCGTTGCTTGACCTAATCCCGTGTTGCAACTTTATTCAAGGATCCATTTTACACCCCACACCATCGTTTTCTTTAACATGTAAATGATGTCCTGCACAGCACTGACTGTTAAAAATGGACGTATTGTTGACAAAAAAGTTTTATCATAGACCTTAGTGTCAATGCTTGTTGGATATTCCATTCTTCATCTTTGGATCATCTTATAGGACATGGCACCTGCCATAGTCTTTGTATAGAAACTTTCAATAAATTTCTAAGATTCTTCCTACACAACTCCTGCACCCGCTATGTTCCTTGTACTGAAATAAGGCAGATGTATGAAATAACCACAACATTGTCTATCTATCTATCTATCTATCTATCTATCTATCTATCTATCTATCTATATATCTATCTATCTATCTATCTATCTATCTATCTATCTATCCGTCTGTCTGTCTGTCTGTCTGTCTGCCTGCCTGTCTGTCTGTCTGTCGTCTTTCTGTTCCTTTTTTATACAGGGTTTTGGATATATAGATCAGAATCTGGCACAACATATGTATTGAAGAAAGAGTGATGGACCCTAGCCACTTCCAAGATTTGCACCTCAATCCGTGCCATGAAGCAGAAGACACCAGTTACGCTGTTGTACCATGAAACTTGTGCCAATAATCTCTAATAGCTTTGTTTTTATTATTTTAAGTGATTTCATGATCGTCTACCTGAAATGAAACAAGGCTTGTAGAAAATCTGAAGCAATGATTGATCCTTCAGACGTTGAATCACTGTTTTGCTTCATTGATTATCCATGTTTGAGAATTTCACGCACTGTGATTGGTTAAGAAGCATTCAAGTAAATTGACCGGTACCTTTGAATTTGCCATGTTGCCAGCCGTAAACAACGACCAGCAGAAGAACAATGTGGTATATAGGTAGGAATAATAATGAACAAAATAAACAAAATTGCATTTAAACATTTGAATTTCTGAAAATTGAATTCAATGTGCAAAACATTTTTAAGGCCTTATAACTCAGTCAGTTCAAAGACGTATTATAAAACTTGATCTTCCTGTTTTTGTTACAAAGCTGCTAATTGATCTGAACCCAATACGTGTAGAAAGGAGCAGGACACAATAAATATAACTTTTAGTCGCATTTAAAACATAAAAATTATAATTTGTACAGATTTTTGTCTTTCCTGTGCAAAAGAGGGACCACTCAGTGATTTAGGAATATGCCTAGGTCTGTACCTGTTCATAAATGCATGCAAATGTTATCAGCTCAAATTGAAAGTACGTCTGCACCTATATCACACAAAAAGTGCTTTTACCTAGATCCTTTAAAAATCTGTTCGTGTACTCTCTTATACATCATTTGTACATGACTGCCCAAATTACTTTATTTAAAATTTAAATGACCGGTTTAATACCTGACAATAAAACGAGCAATCACGAGTCCTATATACATTCAGTATTCGTGAAAATCTTTTTTTTTTTTTTTTTTACACTCTCTGTAATTAGTTGACACAACAGGCCTATAACTGCTATTAATGTATATAGGAATAAGCAAGGCCTATATTGTAGCTCTATTCCCCAGATCATTTGCAATCCGGTGCTAATGAACAACAATCCTTGCCGACCGTTTTCTTCTTTCACTATAATACATCCACTGTAGTATAGTGGTGATTACGCGTGGTCTAAATAGATTGCCTAAGTGTATGTAAGTCGCATGATACTCAAAGTGGTCCACGGCGAGTTGTCGACCTAAGCTAAATGGTAACCTGAAGATTTTCTGTATGTAATAATTGTTCTAAAAAGTTTCTTTATTTAATATGGCGTCCTTGCTTGGCAAATCAATACATCTAAAATGATACAATTTGTTTAAAATGTTTTATGATACACAGGCATTAGAGCATTTACCTAAGACTAAATGGGCCTTTTTAAACTTTTCTTTTCTGCAGTGGTGGGCTTAGGCCTAGAACGTCCCTATTCTCTCTTGATGCAGATTTTATCAATTCTGCTGCAGTAGGTGGTGACGTGGGTGCACTGCGGGGGAATAGGCCTAATATGAACCTATATTAAGCTGTTCTGGGTGAGGAACTCGAGCACTTTTTATAACGAATGCGTATACCTTTTCTGCTATTCATGATTTTATTTTAGATTGACCTTCCACTCCATATGCTTTGCATAGAATTCTAAATTTTCTTACTGTAAATGACAGTGACATTAACATTTCTTGCTCCCCCGTTCTAGTGCTCTTGGTGCTCTGTGAGGGATTATATAGCTACCAGAATTCATACGGAGAATCCACCTGAAGCTACGGTGAATCAATCTGTGTTCAGGCAGAAATCAACCTATAGATAAGTTCCGCAAATTGTTAGAGTTTACCAGTTGTATTCATCATGCAAATGCTGTCAATTTAAAGGGCAGGTCTCGAAAAAGCAGCTGCTGTCTATTTTTACCCATTCATTTTGAAGAGGAAGACAACAAACCGAACATTGGTCCAAAGGCCTAGCATAAGGTCGGTGGAAGAAAGCGTCCCAACCAGTCAACGATCCTGATCCGTACGAAGGCTGTGAGGATAACCTTCCTTGGTATTTTTGTTTTGTTTTGATTTTTAAACTTTCAGCATGTTCAGTGGAGCAATGAACAACTGGTGAAGCGTAAGTTTTGATCCTGAGTCAATCACGGACTGAGGAGAGTGCAGGGTGGCCCAGTCGACGATAAATATCAGTGTTAACCCTTGCATTGAATAGCACTGTCGCTGGCAACACATTACTTTAAATCTAGAGCGGCTGCAGCCGCGAGGCAGTTTCGCCGTCTTTGTCACAAGACCCATAGGCATAAGCCTAGCCTTTTCACAACATAGGTCTGAAATATATTGTAACAAACTTACTAAGATCGAAAATTCACTGATTAGAATATGAATCATGAATAGTTGAAACTGTAGTGTTCATATTTTCTGGAGCCTTTGAGTCTTTGGTCGTTAAGAATAAGATGTATGTACAATTGTACATAATAATCAATAGAAAGCTTGATCATCACCCGGGCCACGGCAGAATTTTGTCACTCCTGACACTGCGTTGTATATTCATCTGAAACGACAAAATACGCAGATCTATACATGGAACTATTACAATTGTCACCTTCACCTCTTTAATAGGCCTTAAAGTTCAAAGTGGCTTGGTGCGGTATCCATCAACAATTCACTGGCTGAAAGATAAAATTGTTTCAAATTTGACCATTATGGAAGCCATTATTTGACTTCAAAGGTTAACACTGATTTAGATGGGTGTGGCTGAAGGTACTTACATTTGCTGACTCACTGTACAGAGTATTTTATACCCACTATATAATGGTTATAGACATAGAGTGGTTTTTCTTACAGTTTGAATAGGGCTAGTCATACATGACAGACGAGCATGGAGTTAGATCTTGATACACAAACTGAATCTAGCATAATGCAGCATAATTAAACCAACACTTTCAGATGTAAATGTAGATAGCTTCAATTTTCACCAAAAGCTTGAATCGCAAGTTACACAACAATCAGTAAAGATGTTTATCAGTAGCAGCATACAGAACTAGAAACATTGGACTATGGTCAGCCAAAGGACACGGCAGAAATATCACCAGTTGAGTCTACTAGGGGACAAGTTATATGCCCCAGGATAGTCTGATATACGAAAACGGGTATGGAACTTGAACCTGTTTCTCGTTCAATGTGCAATACATGCAAGCGACTATAACTTCAACAATTAGAACAACAGTGAATGCCCATTTTACACATGAAGGTTTCCCAGGTCGGCCTCTACCAACTGTACCAACAAGATGATGAGCCAACTTTTTCTCTATTTTAGGAATTGTTGAATAATTGTTGGGACAAAAAAAATCGAAAGTTTATTTTCTTAGTAGCTACGAGCCCAATTTGTTTGATATTGCATATAGGGTTTTCAGGGGCCACTTAGTTCTCATTTTGGCTAGCAGGTGCTTATAATCTTTTTTGCTACTATTAAATGAGGTTTTGTGTGTTAAGGCTTTTTCCAACTTCTTGTTAAAAAATACGTAGAAAACTCTTTGGAATTTTGTCACTTTTTTGTTTAGCTCAAGTATGTGGAGATTTGACAAAATGGTGAGGGCACATTAACTTTTAATGAAACTGTGGCATGTTAGAGTTTTGGAATTTGTCAGTGAGCTTTGTTAAAGTCAACTGTGGAAAGATTGTATTCTGCTCTTGCCAAGTGGCATTATGTACTCCAGCCTGCTTACATCAGATAGAGGAAGTTAACTCCATACAGTGAAACCTCTCAGCAATTTTTTTTGGTTCCCTCGATACTTTCCAACCGTCCCAAGTACATACATTTGTATGTCCAGCATGCGAATGCATACAAATGAATGTATTTCTGAGCCTAGTGTACATGATGTACTCTAAAATGCTTCTTTGCTATGGTTCAGATACTGTATGGAAGCCGTGTCTACTGAATGGGAGGTCAAGTGCCTTGATGCACTGATGCACATTTTCACAGTCTGCATGTATCGGCGTAACTTTTACATGTTAACAAATAAGAAACAAGCACTAAAGCAGGTTGAAATAGGCTCTGAATTGTTTGCCTTCCTGTGTGATCAAATGACACCTTTACCAGTTAAGTTTGATGCTACAGCATCACACAATATCATTGCAGCATCACACCCCATCATTACAGCATCAGTGTATGCATCATACCACTCCTGCCTGCTGCCACCTCATTATTTCTTCAAAAACTCACGATACAGTAGGATACTATGTTTGGCTTGTGTTGTCACCAATGGGGCTTTGCAGACATAATGTCAGTCATGCTAATTGATGTAAATACATGGGTGCAAAATTCAACATGAATGCCGATATGACCCACCCACCCACCCCATCCCCACATTGTGACTAGAGGCATTGCAATGAACACGTGTATTTGTATGTACCCCTTAGCTGCATCTCCATACTAAATAGTTGTCGACGGAGACTTTTTCTGCATACATGTACAGGAACATGAATTACTCTACACTATGCAGTTTAGAATTACTATATACCTGAGGTGTAAGGTGTGTTGTGTGCATGTTGGGGAGGGAGGGTTTCATCTGCGGCATACAAAGTTGTGGCATACAGGTTCAACTTTAAATTCATGAAAGATCGGTCCCCAGTATTCAGATTAAGTTTCCAGTAATGATACTATATTATGCAACAAAACATCATCAAATGTTAACATTTATCTTGTTAGTATTGGGGGGGGGGGGGGCGCATCTCGAACACCGTATTGCAATTTAACTTAGATCATTGACCTGTATATAGATCCATGCTGAGTTACTTCCACAATTTAAATCATAGAAATGATTACAAATGTCACATGTACTCCTTTGTAATAAGGTAAGTATGATAGATAAGCTACCACACTTCAATGCTTGATCTTCATTCTGTATGCATACTTGGGGAGAGTGGGGCCCCTTTTAGGGTACATGACATGTATTCCAGAAGTTAAAATTCTGTTTTGCATACATAATACTTAAACAACCCTTTATCATGAAAACAAATTAGTATGTTACAGTATTGCCACACACATGTGTTAATTGAGTATAAAGGACAAAAAAAAAAAAAAAAAAGAAAAAAAAACCTCCAGAGACAAGAACAGAAATATACAAAAACCACTGAATAGTAAATGCATCAAAGGAACAAATATATGCATTATACTCGCCTGTCCTATGAAAGTAGAATCCTTTTGCACATTTATATATTTTTAAACTTGGACACAAATGTGCATCAAAGTGTCATTTGTTGAGCTTCACTTCAACACACTTCTCAACATAGATATGCATGAAAAGTGTCACTTGACAAAATTCAAGTAACGCAGATCCGAAAAGAAACCCCACAAAATTTTACAAATGTTGAACCATAGTAAGCAATTTTATATTAAAACCTAAATATCCAGTAAAATCTATATCTCAAACGAAACTTGGATAAATGGTCCATATATAATCAGTGACCATGATAAGATAAAAGTATGGCTTCTATTCCTCCATCAGATTGGAAGAATTATGTTTTGATTAAACTTCTTATGTGCAGAAAATTTTCTTTGGTTTTAATGGGACAAACATCGAGGCCCACTACAGGAACATTGCCATCAAGTATATAGTGATTCTTACTGACGGTTTGAGAGAAGAAGTCGAAAAAATATGAATTTCTATTAGAAGCCTATTGATATAGTAAACAATAGGAATGTATGCCTTTACAGAGAAGTTCCCAAAATGAAAAAAAAAATCGTTAAAAATCAGGATTCTACAGTAGCATAGTCTAGTGAACACTTTGTTTGGGCCTTCTTCAAGAAACATTCCTGCCGCAGTTCAGAAAAATCTGAAAGACGGTTTTGGGGAGGAAGTCGAAAATAGCAAAAACACACAAAAATTCATAAAAATGGACAAAAATTTCACGCCCCCCGGTGAACAAATTAACAACTAAGGCCCACCAGAAGTTTTGCTGTGTGATATTAAAGCAATTGGGTGAGCAGTTTCAGAGAGGAAGATTTTTTACGTTTAAGCCCCAAAAAGACCGAACAACCCCCCCCCCCCATAAAATGCCCCATCTCACTGGAACGTGACCATTTGAACAAACTTGATACAGCCCCACTAGAGATGCATTGCCGCCAAGTTTCAAATGAATCTGGCTGAAGGTTTCAGAGAAGTCGAATATAGGAATTTCCAATAAAAGTTTGTTGATTTACATAGTAAACAATAGGAATGTAGGCCTTTACCTATAAGTTCCCAAAATGGAAAAAAAGGTTAAAAATCAGGATTCTATAGTAACATACTCTCGTGAAAATAATTGTTTGGGTCTTCCACAAGGAACATTTCTGCAGCAGTTAAGCAAAATCTGAATGATAGTTTTGGAGAATAAAGTCGATAAAAGCAAATGGACAAGACTTCATAAAAAAGAAAAAAAATTGTAAGAAAATCGCAGTACCACGTGGTGAACAAATTAACAACTAAGGGTCGCCAGACGTGTCCCTCTGTGGTTTCAAAGCAATTGGGTAGCTGGTTTCGAAGAAGATTTTTTCGAGATTTGGCCAAAAAAAAAAAATGAACAATATAATCTTAAAATATATAAAAAAAATCCCTAGAGCATGGCCATTTGCACAAACTTGGTAAAGACCCACTAGAGGAACATTGTCACCAAGTTTGAAGTGAATCTGGCTGGAGGGTTTTGAAGAAGGTAAAAATGTAAATTCCTATTGATTCACATAGGAGCTCAGGCCAAAAACAACACAAAACAAAACAAAAAACAAACAAACAAATAAACAAACAAAAAATACAAAAGAAAAAAAAATCACCAAAAGTATAAAAATCAATACAGCATGACCATTTGTACAAACTTGAAAACTGTACAATAGGGTAACCTTGGCACCGAATTTGAAGTGAATCTCGCTGACGGTTTAAGAGAAGAATTCAAAGTGTATAGTACTCTCGCATGGATGACGTACCATCTTTAAAAACTCAGCTTGACTGAAGTCAGCTGAGGCAAAAACTGTTTCTTTTTCTTTCCTTTTGACAGATAGGCATATAATATTATTGGCACTTAGGGCATGCAAAATCCATAAAATTCATCCAATTGTAGATTATGCAGGAGAAAGCATGGTGATCTTTAACCTATTCTTTTATGACTCCCATTACTTTACATTACAAATTGCAACTTCATAACTTGAAAACTACTACACATAGAAACACCATATTCCAGAAATTAAATTTTGATGCATAGGTAATTGGCTGATAAAAATCATATAAGTATAGCTACATAAGCAACAAGTTTATTCAACGTTGCTTTAACATACAAAAGAATGGGAATGCAGAGCTCTAGCCATGCAAATGTTTGTGTATTCAGGTAATGGGGTGAATACACACCTTAGAGCTAATTTTAACCTTTCCTTTTCAATTTCTTGTTTTGATTATTTGAGGGATTATGTTTAGACTGCTTTACACAGCTTCATGTTTATTATATTCTAATAGCTGTAATAATGTAAACATTTTTCCTCTCAAGTGAAATGCTGAAGGAATAATTTATTATAGCTTTTGCATAGTTTGTAGTTGAGCTGTTAAGGCTTGTTTTGTGGCAAATGTGGTAAAACATACTTCACAAGAGACATTATGTGAGCTGCAGCTAGATAACATAGTAGACAGGTTACATGGAAACAGACATTTAAGGTGAATGTGCAAATTTGGCTCTTCTTGATGGCAAGGTTATCACAAAACAGTATTACACCTATTTAGGACCCTGTCCCTGCATTTTAGGCTCCAAATGGTGAAAATAATAAATATGATACATTTTAATTGCCTAGATCAACAGACCAACTCAACATTATTAGATCGGCTTCTCATTCTCATATTGACCGGTGACAACTCAAGTGCCCTGTTGTACTGTGGTCCCGGTCTAGAGACAATCCCTAGGGCAGGCTAAAAAGTGGTCTCTTAAGGCAGATGGCCTCTCATTAGAGATAAAATAACACAAAAAGGTAGCACAAGAGACATTTCAATTGTGATCTTTCAAATCAGACTGTCTACACTTTAACTCATGCTTTACCATGGTTATTACACCAGACCAATCATAATGGCTATGTCCATAGAGAGCCCATATATTGTCAACCATCTGTCTTGGGGTTTATTGTTACTTGTTGACTGCCACACATTTATTGCGGGAGTAGCAAAAACCTAGTTTCCTGATTCCTACTATACTTCTATCATATGGATTGCAGTTACTTGAAGACTGCCACACATATCGCTACCCATTTTTGGCCAGGGTGGTGAAGAAACCACATTAACTGACTTGTTTATTAAAGTCATTTCATTTTGTAAGTATCATAAAAATGCAAAATGGTTTTTATTTCCTCCCAGGCCTAAAAGTTTGTATTCCGGGTTTTTAGAAATACAAAGACCTTGCTTATAATAGATTATAACAACACCAATATATAATACAGATGAATTAATTAATGGTTAACCCTCCAAAGACCAGAGAATCTTGTTGTCAGCTTTGTGAGGCTGTTATACCATCACTGCAGCATTATGGGAGATTTTTCAGCATGTTGAGGACTTTTTTCTTCTTTTGTATTGTTTTCCTTTACGAAGAACTTTATATTCCTCCATGATCTTCCACGCAATGTACAATCTACTCAGACTGCACGACGCTTGTGCACAGTCCCTTTTTCCTGGGAACATTTCTTGCAGCACAAAATATCCAAGGTGCTTGAACACTGCTGCCTTCTCGTCTTTGGTCCAAGGACACTCCCCCCCCCCCCCCCCCCCTCTCTCTCTCTCTTGATTTTTGGAGCTTGCAGCAGGCAGTTGGGACTCCTGCTCTCTACGGTCTGAAAAAAAGTTATCAATCTGCTTGAGTAGAAAGTAAAATTTATTTTTTATGAGGAATATATACATCGCTTTTGTTTGGCTACTCTGCCCGAGCCATCTCTTTGTAATCATGGGTACGCTTGATGGTAAGCTACATATAATTCCTATCCTATCACTCCTATTCAAGCCCCCTTTCTCTTTGCAACATTTAGTTTGCAATAAATTTATTTCTCAGAAATAAAGCTGCTGATCCTTGAAATACTGTAAGACATTGAGACGACAACTGTTTCTACTAAACCTGTGCATGGGTTCCTTTGTTGGTTGTTTTTAGGAAGATGTTAGCAACTTATAACTAAACTTACAAAATTATCTCTGCTGAGATACATAATTTTTTAGCATACAATATATATGCAAAGTAGCAACTATACAGATATATGCCTTTTGTCTTATGGTTGTTGAAGAAAATATTGCTTACGCAGTCTTTAAAGTACTTCTATTTGTGGTAAAGCATCCGAGATGGCAAGGAATTTTAAAGTTGCCACCCTGGAAAGAGTTAAAATTTGCTAACCGTCTTTTGGTATGAGTCCAAATCACAGAGACTAAATTGACTGGTGTTATCTATATGAACATAGGATGTTAGGGTAGACCAACCATTGAATATATGGGTTGTTTTACAGTCAGGGGACACAAGTTTCTGTCACACGGGAGAAAAATTAACTTCTTTACTGGGCGATATAATATACATTTTTCAGTTGCCCACTAAAGTGACTATAGAATCTGAAATTTAAGATCCCTAAGCGCTAAGCCTGTTTTTCTTCACTTGTTTGAAGTGAGTCATGTGACCATTTGGAAAAAAGTTGTTGGAATGACACTACAGGAATATTGGCACCAATTTTGATGTGAATCTGGCTGACGGTTTTGGAGAAGGCGGCAAAAATGTGACTTGTGGACCGACAATTGACGGACAGATGAAGGACGGACAACATACCATCCTATCAGCTCAGCTGACTAAGAAGTCAGCTGAGGTAAAATAATAGGACTGTAGTCTGAAAAACAATAATCTTCTTTTCTGGGACATGGGAGTGATAATTTGCATACATGTAAAATGCAGATTATAGAGATTCCTACCTTTTTATCAAAACTTTGATATCTGCTTTAGCATAAATTCACACTGTATTTTACAGATGTGCCACAGGTCCAGTGTTCTTTTAATTAAAACATTCATTAAGGGTCCCATAAGCATCAATAGATTGCCAATTTGGGGCTACAAAGTGCGTGTAAAATGCACCAGTAAAATGTTACATACCAGATTGGTCAGGAAACGAGAACATCGGCAGTGACAGAAAAAAGAAAATTCTTCATTTGTCCATAGGACAAGTCTGACTGCAATTTCACTTGTCCGTCATCACATCTAATTGTCCACGCACGACTCCTGTTTTATACTTTACTGTTTTAATCAGCTTCAATTGCTACAGGAATAAAATTTCACAAATATGATAACAAAGTTAATGCCATATTTCATTTTTGAATGAGCGAGTAAACAATTACATGAATGGTAAGTATACATGTATTATTATATCATATTTTAATTAACAGTCACTAATTATCAGTCAAAGTAAGGCTACACCAAATAATTCGTTGTTTTTCAGATCCGCTGCCGAGAATTTCCTGAAATAATATAACAGTGATGAAGTTCTTGCCCACAGTTCAGAGCGAGTTCAACATGGTGCCCAAAGTAAATGTGGTTGCAATTGGAAAAAAAACATGTCGTATTTCCATCTATAACTTATAAATGAGGGTGAGTAAGGCTCCGCCGAACGTGTAGAATCAAGTTAAGTTAAAGCAATGCCATCAAAACATGTCTACAAATGTTCAAGCTGATTATTTTTTAGCAAAGGAGCAGAAATAGAAATATGTTGAAATAAAAATATGCGTTCGAATCACTGCTCGCAGTACGCAACATTGTAAAACACACAACAGAGAAGATTAATGTGCAAATTACATAATTTACTCTCCAGTTTTTTCTTCAATTGTACAGTAGATTAAAAGGGGGCGAGTGATCTTGATTACATTCTTTCCCGATTTTTTACTTGTCCAATTGATAAGCTCAGGAAAAAGTCATGTTGTCCGAGCCGAATCTGACTTGGATCGCACAAGCGGACAAGTCTTATTTGGAATGGGATGGATATTTATTGCTTCATGAGTCAGTTTACACTGGTAACCATGAAAGTCACCATGAGCTTGGTACTCATCTTTGAGGAGTGTACTGCATTATGTTCTATTCGTTATGCTGATTGTACTGTAGCCTTGAAGGAAGCTTATGATGTCTTACCTATTTTATGAGACTTTCTTTTGTGGTATAAATACTCAGGATCTTTCTGTACAGCCCTCAGCACATTTCGAGAGCCAGCTGAACTGCGTAATTCCAGGACCTTACAAATGGAAAGAAGAAAATTACAAATTATCTTCCGCAGCAGCTATTGTTTATTGAATGTATGGTTGTCCAATGAACTAAATGCAAGGTATGGGGAATCCATTAACATGCATATTTTATCATAGCAATAACAGTACAGAAATCTCAGACTATCCAAGTGCCTCCGCCCAGCTGGTCCGCTTTTACAAGTACAAATAGGCAAAGATTCAAAAACATGTTCACCCTACCTATTTGTGGTTTATACGGGCTTAAGGTGCAGTTGTTCATCTTTTTTTTTTTTGGGAGGGGGGGGGGGGTAGTAAGGCATTAGAATAAGACAAGTGATTTAACTGGTCATGGACATTATAGAATCTAGGCAAACTGAATTAATAGTTCACTTAGCTGATAAGGTAATGTAATCTGCTGATTTCCCTTCCTCAAAATTTACATGTACTTCGTTACTTATAAAAACTCTTAACCCATAACTAGCCTGGGGTAGGAAATATCCGGCGTACGTTTATAGTCACACACACCTTATTGCCAGTTTTTTCCTGTGTTTCTATATTGAACAGTACAGTATGGCGATCCAAAAACGAAAGTATGTGGCATACATGTGTACATGAACCTACCAGCTGGGTGCCTGATGATTACTTTACTATAAAATGTGATTATATTGACACATATACAGCAGTTCTGCAGTTGTTCAAATGGGTCATTATCGGTAAATTCACGTTGGTTATAAATCTAGTAGACCAGTTTGGTAAATACATGTACATGTATATCTAAACGTGGCATTATCAATGCAGTGCAATAGGTTTTGTGACATTCACCAGAGGTCGCTATCGGTTGGAGTGGATTTTATTCATGCCTGGTTACATGATCTATTGTTGTGCGTACTGAAGAGGTTATAAGGTCAGAGAACCCACGTGAGAGGGATGCAGAAGGATTAAACTGAACATTGCACACAATGGCCAAGAGAGTCCCACAATGCATTGAAAATACACATAATGCTTACAAACAATACTCCAGACATTAAGGGAGTTAAAGTGTATTACCCTGAATTTTCAAAAACGTGATTTTTCCATATTTTCCTTTGGTTTGTGGGACTATCCTGGGTTTGGCGATTAAGGCGTTAAATTTCTATACAGTGGTACCTGTCTTGTGAGACCCTCCAATGAAAGACACTGCATATCTTTTTTAAAACCCACTTCCTCAGAACACTGTGCTGTCTTTGTCATGTTATTGTACCTCTAATGAAGAGCAACCTGAAAAAGAAACCACATTTTGACCAACCCCAAGTGCAGTCTCTCAAGACAGTGGCCACTGTACTGGAAAAAAAAACAAGTACTAAGACTTACTCTTTGGGACCTCCTCATTC
>OZ026618.1:90553815-90614815 GCA_964020975.1 Hermodice carunculata | reverse complement strand
TGTATGTCTGTAAAATAATTGAAGTTTTGAAAACAGGGTCATAATGAAGGTAAAAAACATAAGGCTGTGAGAACAGCCAAGGCTCTGCTAAGCTAGTGTTGTCTGACCCTCCCCCCCCCCACACTTTTTAGCTTGTTTTTGAATGACTTAGTCACCACCATATTGGTAAAGGTAATGAGTTTTTCTTATGCTTAAACTTAAAAAATGATGATTGCCTCCTTCCCCTCCCCTTACAGCCATCTGGCTTACCCACTTTCTTCTCATTTTTCATTTTTTTTAATTAGATTTTTATTTTTATTTTTAAACGCATATTATGTTTCTAACATGATATAAAATATTTGCTCGGTACTCAAAGTAAATGTACATTACACAATGTGGCTGCATAATTTTCTTACGCTTGGGTAAAAAAGTAACCAATAACATGACTAAGTAGATAAGATTTAGTGGTTGTACATGATGTACAGTACAGTTCATTTACAGCAGTACCGGCTTTGAACAACCCCTCTAATGAGCGACCATCTGCTAAACCTGACTATTGACCACATACTTGTTGCTTCAAACGTCCACTTTTTTCATTAAAAGAAAAACAGTCTGCTCGTCTATCGAGCAAAGTTGATATGTATGATACAATGGTAAGCTTTGCCGTCACAGTCTAAAGCACGTTTGCTGGCTTATGCTGAAAAAGCTTTTTAATGGGTCATAATTATTTATAGGCCGACCAAAGACTATTTGTGATCAATCCCTTTAAAGATTGAAAATGTAAATCGATTTTAGGCCTTATTCCCAAACCCAGTTTGCATGAGCTTAACATTTCTGGAACTATGTTTTCTTGTTTGTTGTGACCTTTTAGTTGACAAGTATATGCCTATTTCCTAATAAAATTCTCAACAGGCCTACAATTCACAAATTCTGTCCTATGTCTGTGCTTATGTTTCATAGATTATTCCCTAGGCCTACAATAAATTGATTTGGCGATTGGGGTTTTGCTCGTAGCATAGATATGAATAGATCAGTGTCTTTTTGTTCTATACTATTGAATTTGAAAGTTTACCTTTGCCTAATATGATATCAGGATAAAGATGGCACAATGTGTCAACTAGTGTTTTGAAAACATAAACTTAGTAATTTCATGACATAACATGTTAGGCCTACCAATAGGCCTATGGTGCATCAATCGCATTTGAAGAAATATAACATTGGACTTTTTATGGAAGTTCTGTAGGCCTAATGATCCATGAGACTGAACTCAAAGCTGGTGCTGTTTAACCGGTTTTGATGCGAGCCAAAGGTGTCGTTAGGAGCAAGAATCATCCAAATTTCTGGTAAGATGGTTTTAAATACTGGCCATATGTTTTCAATTGCATGGTTTCATGTAAGCACAACTGGCAAATTACTAGAAGCTGCCTGACTATACGTTTTTCATAGGGATGTACCTGCCATTTAAAAACAAAACCGATATACACGGACAAAGAAGAAAAGAAAAATGCACCCAAAATTTGATGTTCTTAATAAATACTTCCAGTCTGTGCTTTTTCTATGGGCTATGATATAAAGGCAATGAGGCCCATGTTCTATTCTGCTTAACTGCGAGTCGATGTTTCAGCTGATCTCCTTTATAACTAATTAAGTAGTATGCATCCACAAACTTTACTCTTTCCATACCAGTCCCTGAATTTTCCGTATAAACAACACACAATTATGCCTTACTATTTAGAAATGCAGAGCCACAAGAGAATGGATGGACAGAACAAGCCGTCACCGACAGAATAGATGGTGGGGTATGCCACTCACCAGTTACATCCTTTGGCATGCACATAAGTGATCAATCACGTATATTCCCTTGTGTGGCCTTCCACTCTCATCAACGGGGGGGGGGGGGGCAAAATCTTTAAAATATCATTTTCTCTAAAATCGCTTAGCCGCTTGCTTTGAAATTGCGAAGGGACACCGCTGGGGATTCGTAAATCTGAATTTGTTAAGTGGGTGGCCCTGCGTTTTTCTTTATCTTTTTTTCCTTTTTTGTAATTTTGTGTGTTTTTCTGTTATTTTCTACTTCTCCAGAAGTGTCCCTAAAATTGTTCTGAAACTTGGTGGAATTCTACCTCCTGGAAGGGAGAAGCAAAAATTGTTGACTAGGTGGTGATGCTATTGACCCTCGACAAAATTTTCAATTTGAGTTTTTATCAGTTAATGTATGCATTACTTTTGGTAACAGTCTTAGTCAATGGGAATTACAATGTTTATTTACATGCTTGAATTCTTCGAAAACATCACTAGCTTTTAGATTTTTATAATACCCCCCCCCCTTTTTTTTTAATGGCAAAATCATAAAATATCTCTTCGTCTTTGAACGGCACAGCTAGTTGCCTCAAAATTGCGTTGAAAAGCTTCTGATTACCCCTAGACCAGGGTAGGACTTTCTATAAGTTGAAGATCAACCGAGAACGGGCTCATCGCTTTTCTTTTCACCTGCGCTGACTTGTCAATCAGCCGAGTTTATAGGATGGTCCGTAGTCCGTCCTCAATTCACATTTTCAACTTGTCTAAAATCATGCACTTCCAACGTGGCATGGATGTACTTTTGATCGGTTTCAACCACATTTGTTTAAGGGGTCATGCTCCTGTGATATTCAGATTTTGAAAAGATTTTGCGGGTTCTTTTTTTTAAAAAAATTCTGTAAAAAATCATCTACTCTCAACTGCTTGGTCAATTGCTTCGAAATTGGATAGGCACATTTCTGAGGACCCTTTTCATTGGTTGAACTAGTGGCACTGCGTTTTTATACTTTTTAAACAGATTTTTGTGTGGTTTTACTCTTTCCGACTTCTTCAAAGTAGTCACTAAAATTGTTCTGACGTTTACTGGAAATATACCTTCTAGAAGGGTCAAACACAGTTGTCCACTAGGTGGTCATGTTCTGTATTCCTGATTTTGAACTTTTTTTAATATCGATGCTTGTCAGTTTATTTATACACTCCTTTGGACTATAATGTTTGTCAATGGGAATTACAAAAGGAATTCATATTTTCGGCTTCTCCAAAGCCTTCAGCTAGATTCTAGACTTAAAACCTGGTGGGGATATACCTTGGGAGGTTTCTTCCATGTTTGCTCAAATGATTATTCTCCATGGATTTTTATCTTGTTAACATTTTTTGCTTCTTTTGGCATTTTTTTCCCACGGTAAACGGGTCACCAATTGCTTGCATGCTTCGAGGTTGCATAGGGACACTTCCGTTGATCCATACACCTTTATTTACTCACCAGGCGATGCTACGATTCTGCTCCTTCTACTTCTTTTTATAATTATTTTAAGCTCGGAGCTTATCTTACGGTTTTCCGTCTGTTGTCCGTGCGTCGTCCGTCGCCATTTCCATTTTCGGCTTCTTATAAAATAAAACGTCAGCCAGATCCACATCAAACGTAGTAGGGATGTGCATTGGGTGGGTCTCTACTTTGTTTTACGCTTCAGGGATTTCCTAATTTTTTTATGATAATTATCTCTGTTCTTTTTTAGGGGAACAAATCTTAAAAAATCATCTACTCTAAAACCGCTTATCTAATTACTTTCATATCACACAAGAACACTCCTAGCGACTCCTAGTTCCTAATTTGTTCCCTGGTTGGCGCCGTGATTTTTGCCTTCATTTTCATTATTTTTGGCGTGTTTTTGCTATTTTTGACTTTTTCACCAGACCCGTCACTCGGATAAAGGTGAAATTTTGTGGATAAATTCCTTGAAGAAGGGTAAAAAATGGGTGTTCACAAGGTGTCACTGCTGTAAATTTTAACGCTTTTTTTTAATTAGGATAATTATGCAGTTTTCCTTTTGATTACTACGTACTACTTTGTGGAGAAAGTCCTTGAGGAAGGGTCAAACAAAGTTGTTCACTATATGGCACTGCTGTGGATTCCTCATTTTTCACGTTTTTTTTTTTTTGTTTTTTTTTCAAATTCGAGTACTTATCAACAAATGCATGTTTCCTATGTAAGTCAATGGGCATTCTAATGCTAATTAATAATATCAACCTCTCCTCCGAAACCTTTATCCAGATTGATCTCAAATTTGGTGGCAATGTACATTGGGTGGGTCATTACCAGGTTTGTTCAAATGGTTGTGCTCCAGCGATTTTTGAATTTTTTGTTTTTTTTTTTTTTGTTTTTTTTTGTTTAATAAATTTGTCTCTTTTTCTTGGGGGGGGGGCAAATCTTGAAAATATCTTCTCCAACACCGCTCACCCAATTGCTTTGATATCCCACAGGGACACTCCTAGATACTCCTTATCCTTAATTTGTGTTCATCGGGTGGTGCTTCAATTATATTGTATTTTTCATGATTTTTTTTTCTCTGTGTTTTCATTATTTTTGACTTCTCTAGAACTATCACTCAGATTCAGCTGCAAATCGTAAAAAAACCTTCTTCTCTAAAACTCCTGACCCAATTGCTTTGATTTCACACAGGGACACTCCTAGAGATACATATTTCTCAATATTTTTAGTACCACCTGGTATTTGGTAAAATCGTCAAAAAAAATCTTCTCTGAAACCACATGGCCAATTGCTTGGAATGGGACACTTCTGGGTACCCCTAGATCCTAATTTGAATAGGAGATGGAGCTCTGATTTCAAAATAAAAAACACACTTTTAAAGAATTAATGTTTGTTTTTGGTTTTTACGACATTTGCGCCAAACCGTCATACAGATCATGCTGAAACTTGGTTTAAATGTTACTTGTGGTACGATCAAAGAAACCGGTACACTATGTAGCATTGAGCACTACAGTTTGTTTATGAATGGTCAGTTGTGCACAGGACTATCAAAATCCTCTTGTTTGTGATTTTTGTGGCTTTTCGCTATTTTAGACTTCTTCTCCAGAACCGCCACTCAGACGAAGCTGCAAATCTGTAAATCTTCTCCAAAACCGCTCGTCCGATTGTTTTGATATCACATGGGGACACTCCTACACACTCCTAGTTCTTACTTTGTTCAGCACCACCTGATTTTTTTTAGGGGAAAAAAAATCAAAAAATTTCTAAAATCACTGGGCCAATTGTTTTGGGACACTCTGAGTAGCCTTAGAACTTAAGTTGTTCAGGAGGTGGTGCTTTTTTTTTTTTTTTTTTTTGCGTGTGTGTGTTTTCGCTGTATTAGACATGTTCTCCAAACCGTCATTCAGATCATGCTGAAACTAAGTGAAAATGTTCCTTGTGGAAGGGTCAAAGAAAGCTGTTTACTAAGTGGCATTGCTCACGATCACTCCTGTTTGTTCATGAAGGGTCAGCTAAGCACAGGACTGTCACAGTCCTCTTGTTTTGTAGTTGTGTGCGTTTTCGTTTTTTGACTTCTTGCTTCCAAAACAGATGTTAGATTCTCTGAAAATTCAGTACGGATGTACCTGTTCTTAATATCAACCAAATTTGGTCACTACGTGTGTCAGTTTAATGATTTTCAACAATTTTTTAAAATTAGAAAAAAAAAGGGAAGGGTGGTGTAAACATATTACCATTGTTACACTAAGGATTGCCGGGAATCCTACAATAGTGGTGACTGTAATATAAAACCACTATATTATTTTCAATAAAGGTCTAAAATTGGGTTTCATGGCTTCAATACAGTAAAATATTCAGACAATGTGAAATCGCGAGATTAAATATATATTTCTATGTATGCTTTGTTTTCTATCCCTTGAAACAACCAGACGTCAGGACAACAGGCCGAAATATTATCTCCAGAAGCTAAAGATAAATTGAGGACATGTTGTATATTTCTGTACGGTGGGGTAACTAAACTCCTAAAATATAGCTCTTTTTGGGAGTTGGCCGCTCGCCTATTAAGAGTGTCTCCAGAGACAGAAACAAACTTGTTCAATTCCAGGCTTTGATATATTCTAACCAACATCACGTTGTAGCCATAACAGAAACACGGTAATCGTTTGATTTAAGTGATAATGAGATCTTACCTAACAGCTATATGATTTTAAACAAAGACAGACCTACTTGCAGAAGAAGCCGTATACTGACAGCTATCCACAGCAACTCAGAACCTTGCTAACAATGACAGGACATATAATCAGAAAGTGAAATAATGTTGTGTGTTTTAAGACCTAACAAATCCAAAGATATTTTCCTTGCGTCATGTTACCGCTTCTCTAATGGAGACAGCGACTTTACCTTCAACCTAAGAAAAGTCCTCAATTTACTCTATGGATTGTCAAGCGATATGCCCAATGTATGCGTCCATGTTGGTTTCAACTTTCTACCCATTAATTGGTCAGAGAAAAACATACCTTCGCCCAGAAAGGAGCTCGAGTTAACAATATGATTCATGATTGTTCATTACAACAACATAACTATAAGGTTTCTCATGCTTCTGGCAACATATTGGACATTTAACAGGCTCTATCAGTGATCCTTCAGCTTCCAAGTGTCTTGTGGAATCTGATCATCTCGAACTAGACTTTTTTTCCGCGCCAAACCTACCAAGAAACCTAAGATCCCAAGTTATGTATATGACCTAAAAAAGCTGATTGGTGTGGCCTACGTGAACAGCTATTGTTTGTACCTTTGGGAGCCGCTTGTTTGAAGAAAATATGGACTACAAGTAGGAAAACTGCAAACTGGTGTGACCTTTCATTAATTGCCATGCTAAATTTATACCCAGAGTCAAAGTACGTGATAGTCAGAGAGATTCTTCACTTGAATAGCAAAACAGAAAATATAGGTAGAAAATTTAAGACTCTGGATTCTCAACACCTGTAAGACAAATTTTCAAATGATAAATGATAAAAAAAATAACTTGGTTGCTTTCAAGTACGATAATTACGTTGACATTTTAAGTGCACAATATATGAAAGCCCTGAACGGTTTTCGTCATTTTTATAGCAAAACCCCAACGGCAAAAACTGTTTTGTTCACTTACAGTTGAGCAATAGCCCTCTGAATCGTGTGTCCCGCAAAATGGCCCTGGCTTTATATGAGACTAATCTACTAACTGCTCAAAGCAGATCAGCAAGTGTTGCACCAGACCTACATCGCCTTAGTGAGGAGTCATCTTGAATGCAGTATGCTTGTGTGGAGTGTAACAGCAAGGAAAAATTAATGACAGTAGAAAATGTTCAACGGAGAGCGACAAGATACATCTTTAAGTATCCTTTCTCTGCATCTTTTCGGCCTGCGTTGCAGAATGTAATTGTAATCTGATCCCTTATCTTACAGGCAAGAACAAATGGATCTTGTGTTCTTTTACAAATGTCCAAATGGATTTTACGAGATATATTTCTTCAACATGCTTCCAATTCAAACAGACTTAAGAAATATACACACCTCTGACAATGGTCTACTTTTCCGAGTGACCATATCTAAAACTGAAACTTTCCAAGCATCCTATGTTAATCGTTCTATCTGCCTCCTACCCTCCAACATACATAGTTCTCCATGAGTTAACGTTTTGAAATGTTGACTGAACACTTACTACAGCCATTTGCAACAAGAGAATTTGAACTCGTCCAACACGTGCACATGGCTAAGTAGGTATTCTTGTCCAAAATGCAGAAAGCCTATTACTTTGATTGACTGGTCAAATTTTCCGTTAATGTTAAAAAGTATCCATGCTTAAGCTTTAGTCACAATATTTCAATATTGTGGGACTATTATTGTATTTTATATGCAGGCGCATTCTTTTACCTTTTCCGTTAATCATCACCATTATTATACAGGGATGGATGTTCTCACCTTCCTCGTCAATCATTGTTGGGGAGTCAACTTTTTATATGTTTAATCACCTGTCTGACTCCTCATATATTGCAGTATTTGTTTAATGCCTTAAGATGAATTTCCATGTTACTGTGTTTTCCTTCAGTGAATTTAAATTCCTTGATGTACTGCTCATTGAAGCCCAATTGATAAATAAAATGTACAGTTTTCATTGTTGTAAAGTATAACTATGATCAGAAATAGGAGATTTTACGATCACAAAGGTTCTGTTGTTCCGCCGATGTTAGTTGCAATCTAAGGCTAATACTTGCAGTTTGTATTACGTACATCGTATTTTATTAAAACTTCGCCACAGTACTATATAGGAGATGATCCAAGGGATTGGTGGCACACGCCGTATCATGTGTTGTAAACAAACGATATTGCAAAGGAGACACAATAAATAATAAGACACATGCAAGACGCAAATTGCTGATTAACTGAGGTGTAACATTGGAACTTTGATATAAGAATAGTGGATTTTATTGCCAATAAGTTGGAAATAACACCACGGCTAGCATTAAAAATTCGACCACTGCAGCCACTTTGGCTAAGGCAGTATCGAGGTCTTAAGCCATTTTACCTCAGCCAAATCCATAAACAAAACTCAAAAATTTGTTTCAAAAGAAAAAGGTGTAAAATCTGTTTATCTAATTACACCCTTTTTGAGCCACAGGATATTTGGCTAATGATAGTGCTAACCTAGAATGTGAAAGCGAAATTATATATATATATATATATATATATATATATATATATATATATATATATATATATATATATATATATATACGGCTCAAAGGACAGACAATCAGCAAAGATCCCATCGGTAAATTATGTAAAAAAATATGGTAACAGGGGCGAAGTTGGAAGCTTTGTAGCCCATCCATTTTGCTAGAAAAAAAAAGCAAGGAAAATGGAGTATCCGAAAATGGTATAATGAGATTAAAAGTCAATAAAATGCAAGAAGTCTTTACATGGACGCAGGTTTTGAGGAAAATGATCTGTTTGAACCAGAAAAAACAAACCGAGTTATAGACATAACTAAGCATAAGCCTTAAAAAACCAACTTTTGTAAGCCCTGGCTTTCTAATTGTGTCCCATCCATGCCAACGACCAGTATGAGTCCTGTGCAGACAACGACAATGAAAACCACCACTTTTCTCAAGAGACGAGGCCATGCAGCCTACAATGATTCATCATAAATCCTTTCATCGTAATCTTCAAATAACAACATTAAAGAGTCATTCAATATAATTTTTTTTATGGATCCAAACCCTCATACCTACCAGTAAATATCCCCCATCCCCACTACATGTATTTATCTGATGTAGAAAGTGAGGAATAGTCAGTAAAAATAAGCAACTGTTGTAAGGCGTAGTTAACGTTGAAAGTTAGCCCCATGTTAATGATTTTAAAGGTCCCGGACTTAATGAATACATGTGGAATAATCTGAAGTAGAGTCAATATGATGAGTAAATCTCCAATCACTTTAGGCTGATGAAACTTGCTGCTCATTTATTTACGTTTGCTTTAGCGCAAATCAACATTCCTGTTTGTTGAATACTTTACACGTATCAGTGTTATATGAGTGATATTACATGGTTGATCATATACCCCACCTATGAGCCTTCAGCCTCATAGACCGACCAATATATGATCAGCCACATAACAATTCTTTATATATATATATATATATATATATATATATATATGTATAACCACTAGGTGTTTAAATAGCCCCAGTTATCATTCATTTTCATTGGTTAGTGTGGGGGCATGACATTTGGTAGTTCAGAGCAAGGTGACTGAAAATGAGGCTAAAATCAGCAAACGTTGACTTTTTTTGCTTGATAACCAAATATAATGACTCAGTGTATATGGCGCACTGGTTATTATTCCTCATAATCATTGAGGTGATATGCGAACATCAGCTTTGGTATTTCAGAGTAAGGTGGCTGAAATTGAGGCTAAAATAAATTAGTGCATCAGGGACTTTTCCTTGCATATATCCAATAAGATGTGAGCAGCCATAAGCTCCAGCTTATAAATTCCTATATAACAACCTCAGAGTGTTTTTTAGACATTTCGTTCCTGTACGATCAATCGCAGAACGGGATTCTCAACATCTCTTAGTTATATGTAATATAAGACAAACCACGACAGTGTGTGCATCCGATAAAGCATCGAATATAAATATTATTGTTATATGAAAATTGTTTCATCACAAAGTTAAGCCTGTTGACCACCTAAAGTTCTTTTACATATGAAAAGTTATTATTAATCACTGAATATTATTTTGAACAATTATCAGGAATTTTTATCTTCGTTTGGAATGGAATTTGGCACCTGCCTATTTACCCAACCTTTAGTCGGTCCCAAAATTGCAAACCAATTCTTAAAGTTCCGATTTATAATAAGTTGAACATTTTGCTGTACTAAAGAATGTTCAGGTTTGGTTTCTGAGGGCTGAACAAGTCAAAAGAAATTCTTTTTAGTGCTGTTGCAGATAAGAGCATTTTCTGGAATGAACGGATTTCGGGCTTGATCTAATTCAAAGATCTTGTTTGAACACTTGAATAGGAAGATAACCATTTACTTTTTTAAAACCTATTTTGTCTTGCGACCTCTCCAGTTTGACCACAACTGTTGCTTATTTTGATTTGAAAGAATGAATCATGTCACGTGTATTTAGATAAAACATACGAGAAAAGTAACTTTTAAAGGTGCATATTTAGTATTGTTATGAAGCATGGTAAATCTGCATTTGAATGTGATCAGTTTGCTCAGTTGTTGACCTTCTTGACTGGTAACAAATAGGTCAAGTTTGGATGTTATATCTTAAACAGACAATTGTTATTCAAATGGGTACTAATTGTGCATTATGTTTTGGTCAATAACCCATGTGCTAGGATACAAAAACAATGGTTTAATTGGGCTGTTAATAACTGAACACAAGAGTCGTGGTCTAGTGGTCTTGCCTGATGTCCTGCAAGAGTGTGAGAAAAGAAAAACACTAAAAAGACGTACATCTATTATCTAAAAAAAATGCCCACAGGAACCTGGGATATATGTATGAAAAATGGTGAAACGGAAAGCGTTTAAGTCACACTCAGTGCTTTAAATACTACAATTATTTCAAAAGTCAATAGTGGAATATACATTGTATTCAAACTAATCAAAGCTATTTGGACTTTTTTCGTTCTAAGTGTTCACTCATGCATTTCACGGACACACACTATTGATATTTATTTCAGTAAAAGTTTCTAATAAAGCTTCAGAAGGGAAGAGATTTTGTGACAAGTTTTAGAGTTGACATAGACATATAGTGAAGACCAACTAAGCATCACAAGTGAACACGGCTGAAAATATATTTCACAACTATACCCTGACGGGTTATAAAATGACATGGAATGTTTATGTAGATATAATGTATATGATGTCAAAAGCGAATTAAAATTTCATGTATTGACAAATGTGATGATTTTGAACTTAACATAGAAATTACCCTCACGTGGATAACAATATTAGGAAAACCTAAACATTTCATTTATGATCAAAACTCGTTCAGCACAATATAACGATAATGAAATTTGGATGAATTTTACAAGTGTGCATTAGACAGCCTGCATTTTTGGTTATTTTTTAATCAGAATTTAGGTCAACACCAGAATATATTATATAGTGTTCAGGGACAGAGCGATTAGGGCGAGTATACGTAATGTCCCAGAGTTGAATCCTCAAGATGCTGATACGAAGCATTGTAGAAGGCAAATGTATCAATGAAAGGACCAGAGATTCATCCCGGACAATTGGTTTTGAAAAGCTGTAGTCTGGATTTGTAATTTGATTATAATTTCATTGTCGGAATGGGAGCCAACTGTTTAGTTGATTGGTACCCCTGCTTGTTCATTTTCTGAAAGGCTTAATGAATTCGATATAGACTAGGGTAACATCCCATCAATGGAGTAAGTGTACAGCAACTGAAATATACTTCCATTTGTAGAGGTAACAGATTTCGGTATATATATGACATTCATCAAATTTTAATACTCTGTAGGGAGGGATGTAAGCAAGCGTAAGTAAAATGTCAATAGATGTAAGATCTGTGGGCCATAGGGTATGTATGTATATACTATGATTAAAAACCCTCACACAACTTTGACACAAAGTCTGTGGTCACTACTGACCGCTTGTAATTTGTCTTTTTTACCTTTATTTTTCTTGAATTCCTTGTTGAACATTTACAACAACTAAGTAGTTTTCTTATTTTGTGATTTTGTCAAACATTGTGTCTCAACGTGTTTCAGTTTGAGCAAATGTAATCGTTGCCATCAAAGGTCCAAGCTCTTGGCAATACCAAACTTTTTGACAGCATGAACCTACACTGACAAATCGGACAGGTGGTATCCCTTTCATATCATCATGATGTTTATGTTTAAACGTTTGCGAATATTAGGGCAATTAAAAAAAAGGTAAATGCCAGTCATGACGCTTATAGTTCATCATAAGCAATGGCTCCTTTATGGCAACAAAGTAATATTATCCAATGGTTGTGACCACTGTTTGGCCATTGTTTTATTCCAATTCTGGTTTTTTATTTTTTACCAACATTTCATATATACTTTGATTCATATTTGGGTAAATAGATCAAATATTTCAATTAATGAATTGTTTCAAAGGGGCTCTGCAAAGGTTTTTATCTTCTTTCATACAACCACCAATGCCATTCTTTGTTACAAGCAGGTGCTACCAAAGCGATAATTTACAGGTACTTTAAAGAAGTGTTGCATCCTGATCTTTTGGCATTTATTTTCTTACTATGTTATCTTAATATCGCTTCCGTAATTTTTAACCACCTCTTAACATGATCGTCTTATTTGTTGGAATGAAAACAGGTTTGTATAAATAAAAAGTGAATACCGAACATCTATATCATATCAGTCCTTTTCTCACCTTTAGAAGTTGGGGATGTTCATGTAAACCCAGGCCCAACCCATGACTTTTCAGAAAAAAAATTTTATCACTCAACAGTCAGTGGTCTTTATTAAGACAAGTTAAGATATATTCATACGGGTATTATACCCGACTTTTTATTATTTCTCATTCCTAAACGTTTCTGCACCCAAATGTACCTCTTGACACACTGCATTTGTCAGTTTTTTCACGGTAAATCTGACGCAACCGCCCGACAAATAATATGGGCAATGTTGTGCTATACGTGCTTGTCACTTCGAGCACTACATGGCGTGGATCTTGAAAAAGGCAATTATAGAGCTCTTTTGGTACGAAATCCATTTACACCATTATACAAGTTCGTTTGTTGTCGTCTATAAACCTCCTAACTCACCAACTTTTTTTTCTGGGACAAGGTGCAACACGGTTTTATTTTGCCAGAAACACTTGTATGCAGCATACATATTTTAACAGGGATTTCAAATCTGACTTTTCCACCCCATCTGGCCAAAAATTGAACCACTATGTAAATTCTAATTTTCTTTCCTTTTGTATTCAAGAGCCCATGGGCAATACTCCCAGTTCTGCTGCAAGTCGGCCAAAAATTTTCCAACATACCTAATCATGTTTATAAAAGCCTGGTACTATCAGCTATCTGAAATTGTCATCGTGATGTCGTTGGTGCTAATGTGTCGTTTTGTTGTAAAACACAAAGAAGCCGCTGCGTGTAAACAGCGCATATAGAAGAGAAATAAGGCAGATACTTACGTCATAATAAAGTACCTATGGACTACTAATGGCTAATTACCTCTTAGGTCATGTCTCGTCAAAGCTTAATACAACCAAGATTAGGTTTCTGACTGCTCGTCATGCTACGTGGCCTCCCCCATCACCTATAAATTCCACGCAGCTGATCCCACGCATTGACCTCATACTTCAGTTATCCTCTTTTGGCAGCCGTGCTGATGTAGCCTTGTTCGTGTCAACGGAGAAGTGTCTCATAACGGCATACTTACATGCTGCTAGACTGCAGTAATAATTGGTTTAACACCACTTTGTATGCCGATTCTCTCTGCAAACTTTTAGTTCCGAGGGATAAACATTTTTGTGTTGCATAGACAAGATAGGGAATTTGGTTTTCTTGTACTATTTGCTTGGATCAACGCCGCATGCATGGTAACTGATAACAAACATATCAGAGCTTAGCAAAGTGACTAAATTGGCCATATGATAGCAAGTTGGTAATTATACGCACAGCGTTGGTCATGTGTAAAAGAAAAAAAAAAGACGCAAGTGTTCCCAAAGTAACCATTGTGCTATTTTTCAAGGCTGGCCACAAGTTTTGAGGTGAACAGTTAGCAAAATGGAACACAAAGCAGCGCAGAACGGGACTCGTCGGGACGTGACTTTGAAACGAGGACTGGCTTCGGCCTTGCCTTTGGCCCTGTCTGCAGGCTTGGCTTATTCATTAACATGTATTGGAGCTGGACTTCCTGCAGAGACAGGGCCCTTAGTCCCATCTACCTGGTGTCGATCTGTGTTGGTCTCACACACATCCAGTGAAGTTGGCAAGGCTTATTCGTTAACATGTATTGGAGCTGGACTTACTGCATGGGCCAGGCCCTTGCCCCCATCTCCGTGAAATCCATCTATGTTGGTCCCATGCACATCGAGTGATGTCGGCTTGTCTTGTGGTTCCTGGTGTAAGTTATCTCTTGATGAGCTGCTCACTGTATTCTTGACAGACACATTGATAAGATAATGTGATCATCCAAGGTGCAAATTTTATCTTTGACCACTTAAATGTAAAGAAATATTAATGATGATGATGATGATGATGATGATGATGATGATGATGATGATGATGATGATGATGATGATGATGATAATAACAGTATAACCAAGCTAAAGTGTCTCCACTCTGAAAACAGCTCATGGACCTCTTAATGCCAAGTAAAAAAATCCTATAATGAAAAATGCTTAGTTTGAATTACAACATTAAGCGTCAAAATGATTTAAATAGCTCAATGAAAAACAATAAAGCTTGGTCGCATAGTGAGAGATATTTTTTTTTCATTCAGTACCAGTCTGCACCGATTTTTTCTCTCCCACATAAAGATAATAATGGTACTGATAAGTTATCTAAATCCGAAATTTTGAACTAATTCTTCCTGCAGCAATGTAGTATTGATACATTTGAAGATACATTACGTGACGTAATCAATCTTCCTACCTTGAATTTAGTCCCCATAAAAATAAAAGATGAAGATTTTAAAACACGTCTAAGGTTTGAGATATCAAAAGTGTCTGGTCATGAGCGACTAAACTTCCTTAAGAGGCTGCTCTTGTATTTTCTATTTTTGCGTATCCTATTTAATTATGTGACCTTTCTCTTCAGTTCTTGTCAATTTGAAGAAGAATGCAAATGTCTTCTGTCGCCTTTATGAGGGTACTCAGAATTTTGGGAATAATTATGGGCCTGTTTCTCTCCCAATAAGTTTGAGGAAAGGTTTTGAAACAACTCATATTCAAGAAAGTGTTTTCTTCCCTTCATGATACTATTGTCATTTTCCCCTATCGAGCCAAATCTATTCCGGCTGATTCTTCAACAAACCAGTTACTCCATTTATATCAGGGATTAGACCATGCAGTTGATTGCAGGTCTGTTTTTTATCGTTTGTACAAGTGATGACATTTGGGTTTTGAGTGGTTAGGACTATATAATTTGGAAAGACTTAAGTCTACAGCTAATAAAGAAAATTCAAAACGTTTTGATGTTTTGTTTACAATCACCAGTTGTTCTTCATGGTTGACTGGCTGCCTCAAGTCAGGAGTTCTATAGTTTTTTCACATTGGTGTTAAAAAATGAATCCCACATTTTTTTTACTGTTGAATGTATTTGTTGTCACTGTTGGGTTAGGACATACGAATATGGAAAATACTTTTCTCACCTACTTCAAAAAGACGTCTGTATTGTTTGTTTGTTTGTTTGTTTGTTTGTTTGTTTGTTTGTTTGTTTTTTTGAGATATCATGAAAGCTTTCGCCTCAGTGCGATATCTTGGTCTCTTGCACAAGCTAAAGGAAAAGATTTCAGGGAATTTCCTATCATTTATCTGGTTATCTCCTTAATTTTCAACATTGAAGGGTACATGTTAATGTTTTTGTTATCGTTGAATCTCTGCCTTTTGCTGTACTTAACTTTGGTTTTATTTTTGGGTAAAAATTACTGATTATGGATAGTGTTCCTCTGAACCGTATTTTAACAAGTTGATATTCATGGACAGCTGGGGATAAATGATGGCAGGTGTGCCTTAGGAGTGTGTTTTAAGTCTTCCTTTGTTTATGATTTATATTCTTGGCATTCTGAATATAGTTAATTCTAACATTATGTGCAGCACTGGTACGATTACTGACATAGAAAAATAAACTAGAAACATTCAGCTAAATGTTTCACGTGTTGTTACTGGCATAGTACCTACTGCTAGAAATGCTAAATTATATGGGGAGGTCAGTTGGCCAGCTTCAGCCAAGTGTCGAGAATTAGCTATATAAGTGATTCTGTATAAAATGGCATATAGCCTTTTCCAGATTTACTCTGTGACAAATTTCTCTCTATTCAAAGAGTTTGCTTGTCGACAGGCTATTGTCACCTCTACAAAATTACTGAAAATTGTCACTCCAGATATATTCCCATATTTCATTGTTTTGCAATGAAACTGAAATCAAAATTCTCCGCAAGTATTTCAATGTTTAAACCATATACCTGTATAGGTAAGTTACAGATTTATGGTAAGCGCAGTTAGATGTTCTTCAAGGAACAAAGGTAGCCTCCCACATTCTCTATATATATATATATATATATATATATATATATATATATATATATATATATATATATATATATATATATATATATATGTATATACATATCTGTTAGTTATACGTCATGTCAATGTTATTAACGATTTCACCATCATTATCAAGATTCAATTTGCTGTAGTTCTTCAGTGAATTTCAACATTCAATTTAATCTCCCAGAAGTCATGCTTTTCATGATGTTGATTATACTCCATGTTAATATTATTAAGGACCGGTCATGTGACCGATCATTTGGAGATAAGATCCAAGTTTCGAGCTCTCAAAAAAATCGTGATTTTGGGTTGTGATCAAGGATTGGTATACTGCTCTATGTGAGCATTGATTGGTAATGAAGACATGGAACTTTCGAATTAGTTTTATATATACTAAACACCATGTGACTCTCATCAAAAGATAGAAAGACCAGGGCAACTTGTCGCTCATAACACGATGATAGTGAGTCTGATATAGGTGAAATACCTAAGATATCATTGCTCAAAATGATACATGCTGCCATGGAGTCAGTTCTTGAAAGAAAATTGGAAGATCAGAAACAATCTTTTATTTATCTTTTTGATGCCAGATCCCAAACCATTGAATCAGGGATTTTTCGTTTGGAACATAAACATGATGGATGCCTTGGGCAGTGAAGCCCAAACCTTAAAGGGTGAATTAAAAGAGGCGCGTGCAGATAATAACACCTTGGAGCAACACGGTAGATGGTGGGCCTCGCGTATACATCATCTTGATGCCCCTGCTGACTCTGTGAAAGAAAATGCCAAAGAATTTGCCATTGATTTTTTTCCCAAAACAATTAGGGACATGTGATCCCTGTGAATCAAATTGATTATGCACATCGCGTTGGGGGCTAACCTAATAGCAAACAGGCCCTTCTTGTGAGATTCCACTACAGGGACAATGTCGATGAACTGGTCAAAGTCCATGCAGTGACAGTGCCTGATTAAACGGAGTAAAGTGTAGGCAAAGACGAAACAAGGCAAAAAGTTACAAGTAAACGCTTTTGACAACATTGACAGTCTTGGTACCAGCTAAACCAGTTCTGATTTCCCTCGGCACTGAATCAAGCATGTAACTTATTACATTTCTTATTACGCCCATAACTTCCTACCTTGATTTAACTTTCATAGATTCACTACATCTAGACATTCGCGATGACAAAAATACAAAGTAAAAGAGAAAGCAGCGCCACTACATCAATTCAAAGAGGTGATATGTCACAAATATTTCTTGCCTTGTTAACGTTTTTGTCGTTGTGACAGAGTTCAACATTGATCTAATTAATGACATAAGTCCCATAAGGTAATATTTGTGGTAGTTTGCCAAATTGTTATCTTTCTCGTCTCCTTAGCAGAGAACTAATTTGTCATAACATATGGACTTATCAAATTGCTTTGAAACGTTATGTCTTCCAGTACCGGCAAGGAAAACTGTGTTCCTTTGTAGCATTATCTTGGGAGGTTGCAGCAGTGAATAGTACATATGTTTTCTGGAATTATCTTATATACTTTCGTGCTTTACAATTTTATCTAGACGTATTTCTTATAATTGGTTATCCCAAACATTATTTCAAGCAACTGTTTGATTTTTCCAGGATCACCCCTTAGGGTTTAAGCATTTAAACCGCCAAAAGCGGTGATATGTTACCGATGCTTTTATGTATATACTTATATATCATGTTGTATATCATGTTATTAACATGTCACAAATTTTTTCGCTGTTGTACTGCGTTTCATATTTCAACCTCACTTGTTGATTCCTAACATGTGATTATTATGAGAATGTATCTTCTGCCCTGAACTGCTGATGAGCCAAGTTTAATAATTTTGCGCTCTGGTTTCATCAATGTGTGGATTAATTCATGTAAGGCCAGACAAAAATTATTTGTTGTTAAATGAGTCTATGTCAACGCATCTCTTCAGGTCGCGACGGACCAGTATTTCCATTAGGAATGCTGAATTGCCCTTATCTTTTGTCAAATATGTTTGGAAGTTCATAAGCTGCTAAGTTATCTTCTAATTTAAGATATGTTTTTGCGTCATATGTGTCACCTTTATGTGACTGGGTGTCTTCTTATAAGTCTGGGTTGTACTGAATTTGCACTCTTGAGGGACCTGCATGGTCTTTGACCAAACAATAGAGCGATCATTTTAGAGATTTACACCTTGCTTATAACTGAATACAATGTTTGTGTTTCCGTGCCCACGTATATCCCCTGTCCATATGCCATACCAATGTCGAAAACTTGTGCATGGAATAACAAAAATATATTAATCACTTGACATGGTACTCTGGCCAGTTTGTCTATCTGCTCGGGAAATGCTGTTCATCGCTGCATCGACTGCAGAACAATTAATGTCAGGAAGTTATGTATTTTTTTTATACGATCCTGTAATTACGTATACATTTTGTTTCAGTCAATGGCTCTACGCTGAAAGGTATGTCATTGTTTATAATGTTCCCTCTCCTACATTCAAAGTGTTTATATGTTGTAGCATAATGCTCACCATGGTCATAAAAACAGAAAATGCAAATTATCAATCCCTGGCTGATTGGTAATTTTTTGGCCGTCATGCATATAATACGTGAAAGATGCCAATCGCCTCTGAAGCGTCCAAAGCCCAATCAAATATCACAAGTGTGGTGCAGAACAGCAGAAACTCCTATTGAAAACAATACATTTAGGTAAGTGCATAACCTTCACAGTCTGTTTCAGAGGTGCCTAGTTATGGTTATGAGTATTCACATTTGACTTGACTGCGATAAGGTAATGGTAATGGTATATATATATATATATATATATATATATATATATATATATATATATATATATATATATATATACATATATACATTTTTCCTTAGCATGCCTACACTAGTCGGAAATTGAAAAGTGTCATGGTAAGTAAATGAGTTGGCCGATCGTTTGTTTGATAATGGAATCGTTTTGAAAATTAGAATAAAAAAAACACACACACGAAACAAAAACAAAACAAACAAAAACTAAAGCAAAAATAAAAAAAAAAACAATTAAAAAAATGTATATATTTATCGCCACATATGGCTGTTGTTATGCTCTCGATCAGAACACAAATGAAACCCAAGTAGTAGTCCAGGTCGCGCAATAGGAACTTCTTGTCCGATGTTCCCACTCCAGGTTAATTATGGACCTGCTCCCCGCACCACACTATACTATACCATGCCGTGTCGTGCGGTGCCATGCCATGCCGAGCTTCGTTCTTTGGACTAGGCCATTTTTTCCTATCTCGTTTTACCTGTACGAGGCAATATATTTGCCTATGCGTCGGACTAAAATTTATAAACAGGGCTGTGCCTGAGGACGTGTGGTGCACAACTTCGAGATTGCAATTCGGGAAATATATGCTGGATTTTTTTTCTGTTGCCAAGGGGTTTCCTTCAGCAAAATGGAATTACAAATTCTTTCGAGTCGAATCCATACCTAATACCATTTGCAAAGGTACATATTCCTCATCCCAAAGGGCAACATCTAGCAAATTTCCTCCCATGAAAGACGGAAACAAAATAATAACTGGCGACTTAGAGAAGACCGAACTCTTTAATGATTATTTTATAAAACAATGTTCTTAAGGAAATATGGAAGCCACACCGCCTACCGTCACGTACCATTTACGTTGTGTACTTGATGATATCCAAACTCATGAAGAACTCATAGCAAACTGTATTGCCCTTCTCAAAGTTTCAAAAGCCAGTGGTCCAGATAACTTAAGTCCTAAATTATTGAAATCTTGTTCAGCGTCTCTATGTCTTCCCCTATGTATAATCTTTAACAAATCTTTGCAAAGCTCCATTTTTCCAAACTGTTGGAAAGACACCAATGTTAATCCCTTACATAAAGAGAGAGTAAACAACTTTAGAAAATTACCGTCCCATATCTTTACTCAGTCGCTTAAGCAGAGTTTTTGAACGGTGTGTCTTAAATCTCTTTTCAACCACTGCATTGAAAACAAAATTGTGATAAAATTTCAATCTGCTTATCAACCAGGCGATTCTCCTGTCTTGCAATTATTAAAATTGTACGACTTAGTGCTTGATGCTATGGACAACGGCAAAATGGTAAATTTTGTCTTCCTTGACATATCCCGGCCGTTTGACAGAGTTTGGCACAAAGGCTTACTCCATAAACTACATGCCATTGGTATCTGAGGTAGAATACTCGCCTGGTTTAAAAGATGTTTAGAGTACAGAAGTCAACGCGTTGTCATCAACGGCCAATAGTCATCTTGGAAATACATCAGAGCAGGCGTACCTAGAGATTCAATTCTAAAACCACTACTCTTTCTCATTTACATCAACGATATTGCGTCCATTGTGGAATCGAACATACAACTCTTTGCGGACTATACTTCTCTCTTTGTCACAACTGATCACTGTGATCAAGACATTGCAACTCTCGCTTTAAATGGAGAACTCTGGGCAATTTCCATTTGGGCCAAACAATGGTTCATAAACATGAATGAAACCAAAACTGTTTGTATGTTCTGTACACGCTCTTCCGTCTCAAGCAAAAACCCTTTGTTCTCAAATTGTACCCGTGTAAAAGACAACGAGACTCACAAGCATCTTGGAATAAATCTATCCTCGGACTGCTCTTGGACAAAGCATATCCAAGACGTTTTCATGAGAGCTATGGAAAGAGTCAACTACCTGCGCGGCATGAAATATATGTTCGACCGAAAGTAGTTAGAAACGCTTTATATAGTTTTTATAAGACCTATTCGTGAATACGGTGACATTCTCTGGGACAACTGTTCCCAAACATGCTCTGAAGAGCTAGAAAGAGTTCAGCTGGCTGCTGCACGTGTTGTTACAGGTGCCACTTTAAACTGCAGCTCTCGTCTGCTGTATGAAGAAACTCAATGGGAAAAAATTACAAGAACGTAGAGAAAAACACAAACTAATTCATTTCTACAAAATAATGCACGGATTAACACCCGAATACTTAAGCAACAGAATCGCTGAACCCGTAACAACTGGCTACAGCACTCGTACTAGTGGCGAAATACCCCTACTTTTCTGCAACTCTGAACAGAGAAAGAAATCATTTTTCCATCTAAAATCAAAGCATGGCGAGACTTGGACAATGATACCCAAAGCTCTAATTCATTAGATTTATTGAAAAGCAGACTAAACAGAGACGCTGATCAAGTTTCTACTTATTTTTACAGTGGTAATCAGTTTTCACAAATTCACCATACGCAGTTGCGCCTCAACTGCATTCCTTTGAATGATTTTCTATTTCGATCTAATTTTACCAATAGTTCACAGTGTTCATGTGGCGCAACGGTCGAAAACACCTGTCACTTCTTGTAAGACTGCCCCCTTTATACTCAACTATGGCCGCAATACTTTGAACCCCTGCACTTAGGTAATAAACTATCTACAGCCATTTTACTTCAAGGTTACCCACTGAAAACTGCCCATTGGAATCACACAGATTAGTGCTGCACAGCTGTACATCACCAAGACCAAATGCTTTAAGATAGTATAAGGATACCTCGCCTCTCTCTCTCTCTCTCTTTCTCTCTCTCTCTCTCTCTCTCTCTCTCTCTCTCTCTCTCTCTCTCTCTCTCTCTCTCTCTCTCTCTCTCTCTTTTTCCTTCTTTACTTGCCATTTATATGTCTTACACTGTGACTATACTTTCGAGCGTTTCAGTCGTTGGTTTTGCAAGTGTGCATTGTGTAACTATGCAGAAGGATTCACATAAGCTTTATTAAGCTGGTTTCCTAATGAATTTCCAAGTGAATAAAATATGTTTGAACCAAACCTTCATCCCAACCCCCAACCCAACACATGCGCCGAGGCAGTCGCTTGCCATAGACATGCTTGTTGTGTCCCTCAAAACTCCATTTTGGGCCTCTTTGGTATAATATCTTTCTAAACAATATATTTTTCTTTATAACCGAGGGACTCCTATACAATTACGTCGACGATAGCACATTGACATACTGACAGCCTTGTCTGCAAAATCTGATAAAGTTTTGGAAACAGGTTGCTCGGAATTGGTTGAAAGGTTTCATTGAATTATGACGAAGGCAAACGCTGATAAACTCCATGGATCCTGTTCGGAAAAAAAATAAACATGACTATAACCTCATTGTAGGTAAGTAAATTATCACGTTTTAAGTAAACATTAAGTGGCAGGGAGTAATCACTGATTTCAAACTGAAGTTCGGGAAGCATGTATCAGACATCTGTGCAATGGCATCCCGGCAACTGAATGACTTCCAAAGAATTGGCCATTACCTAAACAAGAGGTTATAAGGCCTTCATTTAACCACTCCTTCATTCTCTCCAACTTTGGATACGGCCCACTGCCATGGCACTTCTGCAGTGCTGATGATGTACAGAAAATTGAACATACATACAGTAGGGCTTATTGAGATTTATTTATGAACATTACTCCTCCACATATGGAGAACTACTAGTGAAGTCTAAATTCCCATTACTTCATATAAGGCGACTCTAAATTATCGCAATACAGGCTTAAAAGATTTTCATAATAAAGTCCACTTTATCGACATGACTTGCTGGTCCAAAAAGACACCAAAATAGCCTTCAGATATAATAATATTTTTACCATACCCAGAGTGCGAACTAACACTTGGTTTAGAACTGCAATGGCTTCACTTGCAAGTGCAGAACATGCAGATGATTATACAGGCTGGCTTGGCTTGTAAGTAGAAATGTGGTTATCCCGCATCATGGATTACTACGGGGCGGGAGACCAGCTAAGGGACTCACTAAGATGCATGGTCCTTGGGCTGGTCACACCTTCTGGGGAGGCCGTGATCGTTTTCTTTTTCTTTTTTCTGTACCTGTGGTCCATCTTGCAATTGGTCTGTTTACAAGGTGGGAGACCAGCTTACATGTTCATCGAGACACTTGCCACTTGGGCTAGTAAAGCCTGCTGCAAAGGCCTTGGTGTTTTCACTCTATACCTTTGTTCCACTTTATGACTTATCTTTTTTTAAGTGACAGTGTAGCTCTCCTGCATTGCAACCTCCTACAAGGCTGGAGACCAGCTGAAGGGCTCACTAAGATACTTGGCCCTTATACTGGTCACCTGCCGCGGGGGCTGCAGGCGTTTGGTCTATACCGTTGCTCAATCTTATGACCTGTCTTTCTTAGCCACAAGTTTTAACTGTTTCATCCACGCAGGAACTACTCAATGTTTTTTTTTTTTTTAATGATAGAGATTGTCTACTAATTATACTTTTTATACAATGCCGGAAAGTAGCTCATCAGAGCTTATGTTCTTTGTGTAATATACCGAGTCGAAATAAAGCTTAACTTGAACTTGCCATGGTGTGCAAAGGAAAGTCAAGGTCGCCCGTTTGTTTTTTTATCCCATCCTTTCATTAGAAAATCAGGGTGATGTTGCAGTAATTGTAGCCCACCCTGATTGATATATATATATATATATATATATATATGTGTGTGTGTGTGTGTGTGTGTGTATGTGTGTGTGTGTTGAGTTTAAACATGTACTTCTGTCTTTAGTCTCCATGTGTGCATGGCACTTTTTATCTGTATTATCAAAGAGACATAACCGTTATAGTACCAGGAGGTCGTCCAATAATATCACGCAGTGTCACACGTTTGAACTTTTTTGTTTCTTTCCTTTTTTTTTTTATACAAACATCGATTTTGTGCCATGGAAAGCTATATGGGCTTTTACAGCCTCCTCCCAAAGTAAGGTTGTCAAAATTTCCATCATGCACTGATCGTTTGACGGCGCTCATCAGATATGTGCATCAGTTCCAATGTCTTGCTCATTTGAACCGTCTTTGCTTCTTAAAATTTATATTTTAGAAAACGTTACAATTTATTGCATATCGTTTCCAGCTTACCTTGGTTTTAAATGAAACATAATGAAGGAATAGGTTCACCACCACCACCACCACCACCATCATCATCATCATCATCATCATCATCATCATCATCATCATCATCATCATTGTTCGTGAAATGCACTGGTGACTATTCATTTCGTGGTAAACCAGGAATTTGCTTTAATTACAGGCACTTTTCCATGAGTTTAACACTTGACCACGGAACGGTCTTGTGAAATCAAATTCTGACGGGAGAAAGCCAAATTTCCCTGGGTGTCTGATGTCTTTCATGTTTCAATGCAAGGATAAGCAGATAGCCTTTATATAAAATCGGTAAAAAAAATTATATATATACACACACCTAACTTGCACAATGCCAAAACCACAACACAGTTTTGGTGTCCATGTTCGTCACCCCCCCCCCCCCCCCAATTTTTGCTAGCTGATGCATTATTTATGTCAGTAAAGGAAACCAGGGGAATGGGGAAATCATGTATGCTTTTTCCATTTTTTTTTTTTTGTATGTTGAGTTGTGCTTAGTATGAACATTGTGGCACTGTTATTAGGACTTGCTGCACGGGTAACTTGCTAGTCAATTACCCTGGCGTTCTGTATAGTATGACCAGTGCATATTGGCGTTTTTTCCCGAAACATTGCAAAGTGCAAACCTAGCGCAATAATGCATAGTTTTAAGCAATTCCAGAGGTTTGCGCCTATTTCTGTCTGCAACAGTTATTACTGCTCAAATGATTGAACATCCTAAAAGTGAAATTTTACAATGTTCTTATTAGATAGTGCTTTATGAACAAAAAAACGAGCTTCCTGGAGGAAAGGTATTTAAAACATAGTTGTGATGGTCTTTAAAGATGCACAAAATAACTATTTGAGCAGAAAGTCCCCCACCATTCTACATTGGATTAAAACTGTTCCACAAGTCTTGAACCTGTGACAAAAAGTATTGTATTCTTTCACACTCCCAAAACGCAGGAAAAATTGAATATTTGCTGGCACAAAAATTAAAAATTAACTTTAGACTAGTTTCATTTTCAGCAATCTGGAAGAATGGGGAACCGGTTGATGAGAAAGGGGAAAACTAAAGCACTTGCAACTTACTTTCCTGCAGACATTCGTACTGCAAGGTAAACGTTTTAGACTGATCCCTTCATTACAAAAAAATCTGAATACCTTCTGGGACCCGCAGATGGGTTTAAACTTTAGAAATTCATTATGCACCAATGAAACTTTCATAGGTTATATAACAAATGGACCTTCGTTTAACTTTTATTATAAACGCAAGGTGGAACAGAGACAAAAAGCCCAATTCTGAAGCTTAAAGAGCATTTTTCCAATTGCTTCAAATATCAAGAGGGAGTGTCAGATACTTCCAAAAAATTGTTTGGAGTCGGAACTCACTCTTAAAGTCTTCTTTGCTTAAGGAGTTACATTGGTTTTTTAAACTATCTCCAACAGATTTAATTCAGGCTTCATGCCAATATTTATAAAAAAAGTTGCGTTCATATCAATTTTTATAAAAGGATTAAACTAATCATTACATGTTTCACACGAGAAGGTCAGGTTCAAAACGTTCCCTTAGGAATTACCAAACATCTGTGATCATATTACTAAGTCTGCTAAATCAACGTGGTTTATCTCCATTAGGCACCTGCTGTAAAATAGCTTTTAAACGTACTTCTGTCAAAAACTCTTCAAAATTCATTTCCAGCTGGCATCATAACCATTGAGCGCCAGATTTACACAGTTAAATCCCATGAATAAAATTTGAGTTTTAGAATACAAAAGTTTGATTCCACCCTTGGGTATACTTTGGTGCATCACTTTTTCTTGGCTTTAGTACTGCATTTTTATAACAAAATTGTGTAAAGCAGTTTGAATTGAATCGATTAAATCTGTATTTACACGTATCACGGGAAATCTGTCAAAATTTACATGTATCTTGGTATTTATTTTTCTCAGTATAAGCTTGAAAGTGCCATCTGCAGATGTGAAAAAATATAGTTCCCTATGTGGCTGCTAGGGGGAGCTCTCAAATGATACACCTTTGAGTAGGATGGATTCACTGTGGGCATTATCCTGAGTCCTCCTTCCGTAGCATCCCAGTAACCTTGATTTCCAAAATGCCCATACTTCACAGTAGACTCAGATATTACATCATTTACTTTACGTTAGATTTCACCTTTCGATAATACAAAAATAAATTTTCAAAAGCCGGGATCCCTTTCTTCAAATACTACTTGCTTTGAATATGTGGATATATTAAGCTGTGCTGTCAGTCCTCATTTATTAATGAGTTTAGTTTGCAACTTCCTATACAGGGTGAGAAAAATCAAGAAAACAGCCAAAAGTATAGTCTACAAAGGACCATATGATGTCACTATTGCCATGTAAAATCACAGTTGACAGTTTTGGCATATATAGATTGGAGACGTGTTGCCTCGTAAATGAAGTTCGGGATCCATTGCTGTATAAAAACCTCCTTCAATATTAAATTTCGGTTAAGAACACCAGTACATTTCCTCCCAGCTGAAACTGGGTGCCAAGAGCAGTTACAGAAAGCAAAACAACCGTAAATGTATTTGATATAAAAAGTTTCCTAGTTCTGTGGCAAAGGTGAGGTCAGCTGTTTTTATTATTATTATTATTATTATTATTTTTATTATTATTATTATTATTATTATTATTATTATTATTATTATTATTATTATCAATACCTATTGAAGTTACTGAACAACTGGTATAAATTTTGGGCAGCACCATTTTATGTACTTATTGTTATTAGCAATTTAATTTACACCTTTTACAGAATGATATTTTGTTCATTCTAAGAGTGAGAGAAAGTCTCTATCTGATAAAGGTGACATTTAGCAAATAACGTTGTCACAGGTATTCGAGTGAATAAACATTGTTCTTTTAAAAAAATGTATGGCTAACCACACCTGATCTTTTGTAAAACTTCTAATAGAGGTATGATTAACCTTTATGCACACTCTCCATCAAAACATATTCTTAAAGATAATATGGCCTCGGTGTACATAACAAGTGCAACAGGTAAAGAGCAGTTCTGCATATATCATGAAGACGGAAACTGGCGAATCATATAGAATAAACATTCTGAATTGCATAGCTTTAATAAACTTGGTCCCTGAAAAAGGTTCCTGGACCATCAGGTGAACTAGCAGTAACACTCTTTAACACTTACCTGGGCCTTACATTTAATACATTTTTCATCATTTCAAGCCTCCCGGGTAAGAGTTAAAATAATACTATTTCTTGTTTTATCTATTTATCACTTGATAAACAGGTGAAACAAGAAATCGCACTTTTTTCAGACTTACCTGGAGTCTTATATTTAATAAATTTAATGACATTTAAGGCCCTGGGTAAGTGTTAAAATAGTGTTTGTTCTTGTTTCACCTGTTAATCCAGGGACCTGTATAGGCAGAGTCCCTGCTTCACAGTTTCCCACTGGAATAGTGATTGTATGTCTAAAGGTGGAATATCCTTACTTTACAATACTGGAGGATGCTGCTGTCTGATCACGGTCGCTATGCCAAATTTACTGTACTTTGTTCAAGCCTTTAAACATCAGCATTTGCAATTCCTTGATAGAGAAAAAGTTGGAACCTGCTATGAATCATAACTTATAAGGGTTTTAATGTGGGAGTTAATTTTGGGCAAATGGGCATGTAATACTATCAGAAACCGTCGGGCCAAATGGAGCACAAGATTGCTCAAAATAATGTCTGATGATTCACACAATTTTTCACAAGTGGAAGAAGTTCAGTTGGTCAAGTGGCATAATTAGTCAATGAGAACCTTATCATGAAACTGTCTACATATGACAATAATAGTTTCGTGCAATTTAACAGCAGGTGGGAAACATATTTATCACGCATCTCTCACTGGCACTGAATAACTTCCGGATTTGCCAGAACTGTATGTGGTCGTTGTGTTGCTGTTTCCCGTAATTATCATCTTTTGTTTGTAAAAATATACCTTATTTCACAGATCTATTCATCTAAGACAGAAATATCATCTTTAATCTTTTTTGCCTATTATCAAGTATATTCCTCCACAGCTTCCAGAATCATTTACTTCTCTTCATCCCAAGCAATTGTCCATTGCTCGTGGTATTTAGACCCTTTGAAAGCAGATTACGTAGTGAATCATTTGGTAATATAGAAAGATCGCCAGTAGTTATATTCACATGATGATGTGAATATAAGGCCGATTATTACATGGACGCAGTTATTTGCAATCTTTTTTGTCCTCTATATTAGATTATATAACAACTTTGTTTCGGTTCGGAGGCAAAGGTTTTCAAATATCTCTATGATGCTGTAGGAGGAGTACACTTAAATAAACTCGCATGTATGATTGCACCTTCTTATTGTTTAATATATATTGGACAGATTTTTGTTCTCCACATTCCATCACAATATATCAATTGAATCAAATCATCCTTTGTGGGGAAGCAGGAGATTTAGCACAAGTAATATTACCATAAGAATATATTTCTTGAGTTTCGAGCAAATCTTTACAGAGAGAGAGAGAGAGAGAGAGAGAGAGAGAGAGAGAGAAAGAGAGAGAGAGAAAGAGAGAGAGAGAGAGAGAGAGAGAGAGAGAGAGAGAGAGAGAGGAATTGGTATTGCTAAATATAAAAGTAGGACAAAATTGGGAGCTTTGTGTGCAGTGTACCCAAAGCCTGCAGAGGAAGGCTTGTAACTGACTGCAAAATGTAGAGTGGAAAAAAGGGGAGAATAAAAATGAAAGTGAATATAAATTGATGTTGGGAAAGGCGATGCATAGCCCACATTTCATTAAAAAAATCTGATGATAAAACTTGTCTTCATAATAGCTTGTGGAGCCTTTACATTTGATTGATGTTCAAACCCTGGCGATATAAAGAAGTCCAAAATAACTTTTACGTGAGGTCTTCATCAAAATGCATACCACGAATTATATGAATCTTGAAAACCTAAACATAAAGAGAGGGTGTAAATGCATTAAAGTACTGAATGTATACTTGAGACAAGTACAAGGATGTTTTGATCAAATTGCATACTTTGCATTGTGTCACTTCAATATGCCATGTGTCCATAACCTCATCGTTTTGCATGTTGGTACACCGTGCACTATGTTGAACCAGAAACGTTCTTACTACAGAGGGTCGCTGATTTAACATATGAAACAAACAGTTCTAGTACTCAGAACTCTCGGTGACTTCAGTTACAAGAACCTGAATATCACTGTCAGTCAAAACCTAGTAAAATTTGAACATATGAACAGCCTTAGCACTTATCTTCAAGCCCCAGTACTATGCAGTATTGTCATTAGGTTGAAAGAGTAACACCACACAGACAAAACTTATAAATAATGTGGAGATTCGTAATAACTCTTACAAGTATACTTATACATATGTCATCAACTTCAAGTGTTATGTAGAATCGCCTATTTGATATAAATATTATGATTATATAAAGATCTGTAATAACTGGCACACACAAATACACGCATTATATCCACACTTTTACCCACTTATTTCGATCTTGTAGCGCTTAACAATATCAGCAAAGTTGAGAAAAAACTACCTTAACAGACTTGCAATTGTATAAATATCAGGCACAAACTGTCAAGATAGTAAAAGACCAGTGTGAATATAAATATATTCAGATCAATAACAACTGCAATACACAGACTCTACAAAAGTGTATACCAGAGTCATTTAGATCTTATATCTCTTAATATAATAAAAAAAATGAATACATAGCACAACTTTCCATGTATGGTTCATTGAATCAAATACAATGATGTGTTGACTGGTACCGTATTTTGAGTTACACTATTTTAACACACCGTCTCTACAAACTTTTTTTTCATATTGAGAGAGAAGATTCTGTAGTTAACAGGTGGAAGAAAAAATGAGCAGCTGCAATACTCATATCTCTAACGTCGCTTTAATTAAAATAACGAGAAAACTGTCTACTTCGGATAATACCAATGATCCCTTTGCAATTTAACAATTGATTTAAGGGCATGATAGAACTCCCTGTAGGCCGCTATGACATACATACTATAGTAATTGTCAAATGCACCAAAATGCAAAAAGTTTTGTATTTAAAGATAAATAAACCAAAAGTAAAGTATTTTGGCCGGCATAGGAGGAGGCACATATATTCTGAGCAAGATAAAGATGATTGACCATTACCTCATTATAGTATACTGTCTACCCACAAAGTTACGATTACTTAATAACATTACCTAGACATAAAAATGCACATGGGGAATAATCATTTTTTGTAATAGAAATGCAATAATATCCATAGCATTGAAATATCTGTAATGAACGCATTTTTTTCTTGCTGCAATGCAGCCTTTCTATCAGCACCTAACTGAAGTGCATCAAGTCCTAATCTTCAGCCCGGTTAAGTACTTGGTCCTGTTGCTGTTCATACCTTAACATAAGATTGCCTGAATATATATATATATATATATATATATATATATATATATATATATATATATATATATATATATATATATATATATATATATATATATATATATATATATATTCACGTTAAAATATACTTCCTCATCCCCGGTCCATGCACGTAAACTGTGATCATTTCTGTTGTAAACAACAAGGATTCCATCACTTAGGTCATCCACAACAGTCGGGCCAGTACCTTTCGGGTATTGCTTTCTTACGGGAGTGGAGTCAGAAATATGATCCTGGTGAAGTAATGTCACTAACATGGCTCTGGGTGTACCCTATGTTGATTTTTCACCAAGCCTATGGGGAACGAGTATATCAAGTGGAGAGAGCTGAAGTTCAAGCTGATCTGAAGAAAATCGAATGCAACCTTCACTGGATCTTCCCCTGGCTCCTCGTTCATTATGAAAAAATGGTAATGCTTTCCTGTCGAAAGTGCTGTTATTTTGCTGCACCATGAGATATTTTCATGGGTATCTTTAATGCATTCAGTAAACTTTGCTCTCATATCAACAAATTAAGCCAACTTTACCCTAATATGAAGACGTTTAGTTTTGAGGACTCAGATCTCACTTTCTAATGTAAGCACTGTAAAATCTTTGGCTGACACAGCCACCTGCACTTTCGCACATAGAAATGAGGTCACATCTGGTCGTGACGTCGTATCTGGCCATGAGAATGCTCAGTCTCCGTAATGTCTGCAGGCTTTGCCTCGAAGCTCCAGGAGGTTTCGGTACCTCCCAACCAGAAGAAATTTGATTCTGTCGTTGCTTTTTGTATCCATCTAGACGTTTTGGAGGCCATATTTTTACCAAACCCGCATCATAGTTGCTGCCTGATTGGTGGGATGTTCATGTAGCCAATAAGAGAGCAGCTGCAATACCAGTCCATGTCCTGCAAAAATTACGGCTGGAAAAAAAAGCCCTCACATGGATACGAAAAGCACTAACAGTATCAACTTTGGCCAATTTTACAATTTGTGGTAATGAACACTGAATAAAAATACGAGTGAATCAAAGAGTATGGTCTGATCGACAATTAAGAACTGTTGTCTTCTAGCCAATGCTTGGGAAAGAACTTGATTCAGGATGGGGTACCCATTTAAAATTGGCTCTGGAATGTCTGATTGTTTTTCCCGAAATGGTTTTTGCGGGACACTTGCAACAATTATACATGTGTTGCCATGGATATTTGTTGACTTCAATGGAATATCAGTGTGATACGATGTGAGAACGACTTTGAGATAAACTCGTCATTTGCAGTGTTTTCGAATGTAAATCAATGGAAAAACCTTGTCAAACGTGAAGTGGGGTGACGGCGCACATGTGAGTCTCATTTTCAGTGTACCTGTTCCTCCTGAAGATGGATAAATGCTTTAGACAACCAATTGTGTTAGCTTGTCAAAATTCCAACCGAAGCAAACCCACAAACAAACGATTTTTCACTTAAATATAAATGTTGTCAAAAGTGTAAAAGATATATTTCTGCATTTGGCCAGACATACGACATATATATATATATATATATATATATATATATATATATATATATATATATATATATATATATATATATATATATATATATAATTTCCTCAGAGAGTTGAGGTTGTGAATGTTTGAACCCCACCCTTCATATGTGTTTACCTGCCCTGTCATTTGGTATTCCATAACATATCAGTGTCCTTCATGTTATACATTTTTCATGTTTATATTTTTAGGACATTCTAACAGCACGCCAGATATCACTTATCCGCCATTAATAATCACTTCAAAATTTTTATCCTGATGCCGAATGCACCATGTGGTTTATATTTTCTGGCAGGGAAATATGTATATTTGTATGACCTCAATACTTCCAAGGGTGCATGGGCTTGACACACGCATGGTTGGAAGCAACCGGTCCGGTTTGATGTAAAGAATGTGTGCAGTCAGTGTCGTGGAGTTCAGCAACTTGACATGCGCATTTTGCCTGGCAACTCCCTACTTGTGGAGACTCAGAGTCAATGAAGCACAGTGATGAAGTACAATGGAGCACATTCAGAATAAACGCAAGAGTGGTGCACATGCAAAATTGAAAATGGGGACAATAAGGTTGAAGAAAAACCTGTCCCTATGCAGGGTAAGTGCGCATGTACGAGAACACAAGCATTTAAAAAAACAAATGTTGGGATTCTAAGGGGACGAATTGTGCTGTAAAAAGTATTGAAACGTCAATTACGTAAGCCTATTTTATTAAATGCTTGTGGCTGACTTCTTGTCTTTGTCTCTACTGTGATATCTTTTTGTATAACCACACCGTGTGAGCCATAATGTTGATTAGGTTACCAATAAAATATATCACCAGGTTGGGAGGAACATTATAGACAACACAGTCGGTTCTAATGTACATTTGAAGTTTCAATCTTGTATCTTAAATACTTATAATTTTTGCGGGCTCATTGCCGTTTTGGAAAAAGTTGGGTTAGAAAATCAAATAATATTCATCATAATTTACAAATTTTATGAACTTTGTATATCATTTTGCAAAGAAAAGTAACTTTGAATTAGAACCACATTTCTAGGTTACAGCAACATTCAGCAATACTTCAAAGTCTACAATACACACATTGAATCCAAGTGAACTTTTCCATGCAACATTTTGAATTGCAAGCAGTTACACACCCCCACGTATTTGAAAAAAATAAATAAATAATAGGGGAGTTGCAGGCAGGTGCTGCATGGACACTTAAGTGATGTACAAAGAACCGATCTTGGATTCAACTTTTTCATATTGTCACATTATGTGTTTTTATTCCATATTGACAGCTCTTTCTTAGTTTCTTTATTTTTGCTTTTCCTGTAGCGTGTACAGAGACATGCAAAATGTGGCAGGATGGGTTGGACGTCATTTAATGTAACTTTCACGAGGGTCAGGGGCATAACGTGGCGTAAAGTGCAACGTGCGAAACTGGAAAAACCTTACCTTTGCTTCTATGCTGGAGACAAATCAAAACTTATTTTTTACTTTCTTTCTGTGAACAGAGTATGCTATTTCTGCCAGCAATATAAATTCATAATCAACTTGACACTTTTGGCCGGAGTGGGGGGGGGGGAGTTAATAGATTGCGGACACTATTAAACAGTTGGAAAGAAACCATGAATCATAAAATGTTGCTGGAATCAGTGACATAATAATAAATCCCCTGTGTGAATATACCCGCGGGCACCCCCCCCCCCCCAACCAATTGCTGCCAAGTTAAGTCTAGCATTAAGGTGTCTGTCTTTTTTGAAGAGTTGCCACAGGCAATGCAGGGGTCAATAGGAGACCTTAAGACCATGGCATTGAGGTTATTCAGATTTCTAACAATTCACCACAGACAGGATCATTTGCATGTGGGAGGTTGGTCTTCCCAAGTGTGAGGTTGCAGAAGGGGCTTCACTTCAGAAAGATGGTAGAACCACTTTCAACGAACAGGAACAAAAAGCTGCAAGAAGGAAGCTGGATCTTGAAGACTTTGAGATGGAGGAGACGACTATTACCTGGTGCAGACACAAGTTCCTTTCTATAGAAAGGTTGTGTGTGTGTGTGTGTGTGTGTTTTCAGCAGTGGCTCTAGGCCTGAAACATTTCAGCATCATGGCAAACAATCAACCAGAGACTGGTGTCAGCCACACCAAGGTCATACCACCCTGTCCTGCATCCCTATCAATCCTGTACACAGGGAATGCACAGATACAGTGGTGTCAGGAACAAGCTGGCTGCGACAAAGATCATTTGAGAAGTGTGATGTGGTTTAGCGAGTCAAGAGTTTGTATGGTTTACATGATGCGAGGACACGGGTTAGACATACACCTTCAGAGAATATTTTTGGATTGATTTATGTTGAAACATGACCACTGATGAGGAGGCACGGCCAATGGCAACATCCATCAAACATACAGAAAGATAATTTTCATGATCAGTACATCCTTCCAAATGAGGGGATAAAAGTACTAACAGAATAAAATAAGCTAACTTCTCACACTTGCTACAAGAACAGTGGTGGCCACACCCAATGTCAATGAGGGTACCTTCAAACAAACAGAAAAGTTCTTTTCAGGATCAGCACACCCTTCCAACAGGAGTGATAAAGATACTAGCAGAAAACCAAACTCCACACAAACATTCTTACGTGCATACCCAATGGGGGAGGGGGTTCTTGGTGTTTGGAGGGATTAGTTTTAATTTATCTGCATTGCATGAATGCTTCTGTTAAAAACTACAAATTTAAAGGTTAAGGGCACCCTTTGTCCTCGTTCTGTATACACCATGATTGTAATTTGTTTTACCAAATGTGATTTTTCAACAGAGAAAGGCATGCTTGTCTTCAGCCACAAGTTGCATCTTTTTCCCATTAAATATATGCAAAGCTGAAGTGGCCCCATCTTTAAAAGAGCACACAAGATGAAGTTCAACAGTTACCTTGATTCAACAGGATGCTATCCAAAACTGAGTGCTAAAATGTGTTTTATATTTCCACTGGAACATATATTGTGATGTCAAATCTGCGCTCTCTTCAAATGAAAATACTGGGGACTGTGCACAATAATGTCATTGACATTAAAAAAGATACGTTCGAGTACGATAGGGTTTAAACCAACGCAGAAAACTAGATGAGTAATAATCATGTAAGAAATCGCCATTAAAATTCCACCTGACAGCAAATTTATAGGTTTTAGTCAAATAGACTGCTCAGAAAGATAAGTTTTGGCAATTCTGAGCATATTCCGCCGAGGTGGAAAGGGATTATGTGGGTTGGATGCAATTAAACGTACATAATTTACAAAATCCTCTTGCCCCTATTATTTCCAACACGAAAACCTGTGCAAGACATAAATGAAAATTTGGACAGGTTCAATATTTCATCTCTAAGATATGCAAGGTAGCATAACCATTATTTAATTTTAATTTCCCTAAAAGTAATTTTTGCACAGCCAGTCTATATTTCCACCTTGCCACTCCATCAGTTTTTAACCCTCAAGTTCTGCCGTGCTTACACCTTAACTGAAAGTGTCTGGCATGTAACGTGTCTGGAGTATCCACATAGTGGCACCTGGGGACATGTTTTGCTTTTTCCTTCTCCAAAATATAACATGATATAGCAATGAAATAGCTCTAGCTAAAATCATAACCCCTTACCTTGATAGTTTGAATGTTATCACTAGTGGGAAGGGTGCAGTGACAGGACTACATTTACAAGAACTTCCAATCCCAGCAGTTATCATTGTGTGGCCCATTTTTCCAGGGTTGTCTGTGATTTGTCCCATGCTGCAAATAATGTACCCCAACTGACACTGCATTTAAAAAAACAAAAACAAAATAATGTGGTTTTATCTTTTCAACAGCGTCAATATTCAACGTGATCCGAGTGAAGCAGGGACTGTGTTAACCACTGCTATCTGCAAGATAGGAACGTGGGTTCAGGTGGCTTTTTAGTATACAATGCAGTGACTTGTCCGTTTTTCCACCCTAGACTCCTTCACTTTTGCAATGCTGACGTTTCATAAGTCAGTAACCTTCCGCGGCAACAGTGTGCCACAAATAAGAAGAATAGGCGGGTGTATATTGTCAAAAATCCAAAGAGACCACCCTGCCAAGCATTTTAGGATTTGATATAATCGTGTGCAAACTTGGGAACATTTGCTAATGTTCAGCCCAATTCGTTATTTTCTTCGATGCACATTTACAGTGCTGAAAATATGTGGCTGCGATTCACTTTGATATCAAAATCAAATGTTACTTTAAGTTTGTGCGACTGTCTCACAATGTACTGTGTCATGTTTGAAATGGCGCTCACCAACACGTGCGTGTTTTGCCATCTAGGGTATCGTATATCGCATTTTGGATTTGTAACTGACAATGATAACTGCTTCAGACACAACCGACCAGGGAGATTAAAGTTAAGGAAACAAGTCTTGTTTTCAAAATATTCTAATGACCGTTTGCCAGGGCTACTCGGAGAACAGACACCTTGAATGTAGCGAAATATTACGAAAAATATCATCAGACAACCACAGGCAACAATGCTGTGTTTGAGTTGACTTTAGCGGAAAATACCAGGCTAAGTAACGGTACACAGTGAAGAGTAGTGTGCTGCATCACGATGGCTTCACCTATCATGGGCATGGATGCAAACTCTCAAAGCGGCCGTAACTTCCTGCCAAAGCAACACAACAGTCCAAGTTGCAAGAGAAGTCCCCAAGGCAAGGGGCGGGGGTGGCTGTGCAACCCAGGCAAATCGTCCATTGCAACGAAGATGCTGGGAACGCGGGGTGATTTCAATGTATATCTGCTCAAAAACAACAAAGAAAAACATAATTTTGTCCAATTTGACGATGTGTATGACATGAGCAATGTAATTTGCTTTCCAATATGCTTTAAATGTGCGAATCCTACTCTAATAGATGTAATTCTATGTATTGATACAGGAATAGGCAAATTTCGCAAAATGATTCTTATAAGCAAAAAGGTTCAACTACCCCGATCTGTGAATGCGGAACAATTGCCACAGTTACAAGTCTTAAATTGAAGGAGACTTCAAGTCGATTTAGAGGAAGCCCCATTTCATGTGTCTGGCATATTCCAAGATATTTATGACGCTGTTTGTTTTCACGACACTTTACTGAAAGAAGTAATTGACCGACACATGCCACAAAAGAGAAAGCATGCCAGGCCCAATCAAGCTCCATTCATTATTTGGGAGCTTTGCAGGGCTATTAACGTAAATCGCACGCTGCGAAAAGTTAGTAAAAATACAAAAGTAAATGCGAGGCATACAGAGTTCAAATAAATAAAGAAACATCCATTTGTAAACATTAAAATACAAAGTACTATTTTTCATGACCAATGAGGTCCTTCAAATTATAAACAATCTTTCTGTAATACTTTAGGACCCTTCTTGACCAAAAGAAATTAAGGCGGCAAAAACGACACGATTATAGTTATGGAAATTGATAATCTATGTAACAATCCAAATGACATATTTAATATAAAATGAAATTTAAGAAAGCTAAAACTGTAAGCCTATGTACTGTTGGGACACTATCAAGTCCGATATTCTAAGAGCAAAGTCCTATTCCGTACCATTCGCTGAAAAACTGCATAGTTCTTAATCATTATAGCCAATTAATTTGCGGAAGAATATATCATATTCATAAAATTTGAAATTTAGAAGAAAGTTTTAGCCTCTATAAGACTTTATAAAATCTGGTCATCAGCGGGGAGCCAGCGCACGACTTGTTTCGGTGCCGTCAATCCCCGGACAAGTCATACTGCTAACTGGTGGCACTATGTTTGCATTTCCAATACAAACACCCCGAGCTGATGTGATACGGAATACAGCAAATATGATGATCCTTTGTGAGTAGGTCTACTTAATAATGTGGCCCACATCACATAAATATAATGAAACTACTTTTATAAAAGATAAATGTATACATAACATTCATGATCAGGCCTACCAAAATTGAATCATAAAATCAATAAAGTATAAAAACCCACACGTACCTGCAACGCTTTGTCTTAAAACAGACCCAACTAGACCTACCTGACGGATTGATTAGGTGAAATAAATCCAGCACTTCAACTTGGATATGTAATATTTTCTATACCACTGTTGTTGATCAAGAGCAACACAAAGTAAACACTTCATCAAATCAAAACATATATATGCGTGACAGAATAAATGCTATCCCCGACAAAATGAAGGACAGCCATGTGTATTATTTTAAATTTCAAACAGTGGCTAAGGAGCAAGTCTTTAGTCGTATAAAAAATCTTAATCCCAAGATGGCAAATGGACCAGATGATTTTCCACCCAAAATCATTAAAAGTTCCTGGCTCCTTTTGTCACAAATGTCATCAATATGTCAGTCAAATATGCATGATTCCCCACTGATATGAAGCGGGCGGACGTATGCCCTGTTTATAAAAAGTCCGACTGCTTGAACAAATGCATTTATCGTCCAGTCAGTGTATTGTTAAGTTGTTCTAAAATTTTTGAAGGTCTAGTGAACGATCGGATAGTTCACTGTTTTAGCGACGTAAGACTTCTCGTTTTTGTGCCTTTTTGGAAAAAAATTACCGTTGCCAAAGTGTGCTCTTTAAAATCATTGAAGACTGGAATTCTGAATTCCGATTTGGATAACCATGAATATGTAGGTGTGATACTAATGGGTCTAACAAAGGATTTTGTCTGCCTTTCCCATGACTTACTTTTACAGGAACTTCGATCCTATCGTTTTTCTGAAAATGCATGTAATTTATCAGGCAGTTATTTAAAGGTCCGAAAGCAAAGGGTCAAGTATGGTGGCACTTCCATACTTGACCCTTTGCTTTCGACCTATTAAAGGGGGTGCCACATGGTAGTATACTTGGCCCTTTGCTATTCAATATCTGCATGAATGACTTTCTTTATGTCATGGAAGGGGGTCACAGTTTCTATATCCAATCTGACGACAACCCGTTAACTTGTAATGATCACGACTTACAAATATTAAATTGTCTTCGGAAAATGCTGCTAATGTAGGTATCAAATGGTTTATCGAAAACAAAATTAAGACAAATCCTGACAAATGCCAGGCTATGATCTAATGCCGACGTTTAGACTGTCAGCTACAAAATGAATTCGTTTTCTATATTGATGGTGTTACCATAAAACCGGAAAGATGTGTAAATTTACTAGGTGTGTATATTGAAGATAAACTAAAGCTTGATGATCTTTTATCTCATATGTGTTGGCATGCTGGTGAGCAAAAAGTGTGCTCCGTAGGTTCAGTAATATTCTCTCTGAAAATGAAAAGCTCCAAATTATCAATGCATTTATTCTTTCTAATTTTAAGCATTACCCGCTCGTGTGGCATTTATGTGGACCAATACTATGTTAAAAAATAGAATAAAAAACGAGAAAGAGCCCTATACTTTGTCTATAATGATCCTGTATCTGCATATCCAAATTTACTCAAAGGGCATAAAAAACCTCCTCGGTACATAAGCAGAGTCAGGACACTTGGTATAGAAATTCGCATAATTCTTAGTCACAAACGCCCATCTCTCTCAAATGACACGTACATAAGAAAGGGAACAATTTCTGATCTACGAGACAATAAGAAACTGAAGCATCCTGACTACAAAACCATAACATACGGTAAAAATGCTCTCTGATACCATGGGGCCAAGCTGTGGGACAACAGCAAAAAATTTGCCAATGTCAACCACTTTGAGAAGTTGATCAAAACATGGCTTGGCCCCTCCTGCTCTTGCTCTATGTGCACTGTATGTCAAACCACGAGTTGGGAGGATCCTATATTCTCCTTACCGCTGTCAAGTTTTTTATACTGGCGCTACATAGTTTCACTGTGAGTTCACTGTACATACAATTGCATCACTTGCCTTTATTTCACAGTATTTTATTTTATATTTTATTGTTGAACAATAGTGTTGTCACTCTAATGTTTCTTAATTATAAATTCGACATGAAGTAAAGATTATTATATCATTATCCTGTCTTCCCGTGCTTAGCACATATCAGTTCTGTGGGCTATGACAAGTTGGCTGAGAGAAAGGTTGCATTTGTGGCGTCTTCAACAGTTTTGCGCCAGTGACCACGATCTGGAGGTGAGTCGAGCTTTTGGCTTGCCGAGGTGGCTGAATAAAAATGCATTAAAATCATTATTTCAAATTACCATACATATGTAAAATCACCATATCTTATTTTTAAGACATTTAACATATCGTATTTCTAAGACATTTGAACCCAAATTTTATGGGAAGTCAGACCCCATAATCAATAGGACCTTGGACGTACCGACAGCTGTGAGCAATGGTTTCAGTCAAAAATCCAAACAAAACACTTTCGGTGACGCATATTCTTCGAACGACTTAACTGTCAGTTAGTAAATTTTGGGAAAAAAAGCGTAAATGATCACATTCGTTCAATGCCTCCATTGAAAAAAATAATACAATCAAAGACAGCTTTGTTGGCCATTCATGAACAGTTCATAATCCATATTGTCTGGCGACATTGGCTAGCTTTGTTGGACATTCATGAACAGTTCATAATCCATATTGTCTGGCGACATTGGCTGACACTTTCACATTGTCATACTATGGTCATTCGTGTAACCTCCTTGGTGAGACCAAGCGCTTAACTACCAATGCAAGCATCACTCGCCGCATCAGTGATCTGACAAAGTTTTAGGCATCAGTAACCTGTCGCTAACGGCCATCACGTGATGCACAGCTCAAACGATTGAGGGGCGCTATTGTCTTCTTGTATGATGGGGAAGCCAGAAGGACCCATGTAGTATTTAATATAAGAATGGTTATTTTATTATTATTATTATTATTGTTATTATTATCATCATCATCATCATCATCATCATCATTATTATTATTATTATTATTATTATTATTATTATTATTATTATTATTATCATTATTATTATTTTGTGTTACAAATTAAAATTTGGGCAGTGGAAAGATACAATGTACATCTATCAAAATCAGCAAAAATGTTAAAATTGAATGTGAATATTTTTGGTGTATCTCATGCCATTAGGGTAGCAGCTTCAACTTGTGGGATTATGTATCTGTATAAGAGCTAGGCTGAGATTGTATTCAGATTACGGATGCATGACCTTGATCTATTTTTCAGGGTCAACCAGGCGTTTCCTTGAAATAATTAACAGATGCAATAATTTGAGAAGGAACTTAGAAGGTTGATATTTTTTTTTTTTTTTTTTTTTTTTTTTTTTTAAGAATAATAACTGGTAAGGTCTTTTTGGGAAATCATCCTGAAGTAGTTGTTACTTTAATACTATTCTCTCTATGGCTCACCGCTTGTTCGCCTCTGTCCTGTAAAAGGAAAGCCATTAAAACAAGCAAACAAACAAGCAACTTTCCCATTGTTGCATCTCACACTAGGCATGCCCATAGCCCGAGTCTATGTTGCCAAATCCAGAGTCATGGGAGCCCTTACAGAGGCTACCTTCCACCTTCCCTTCCTTCAGTTACTCACTCTGGCTTCCGTCTGCCTAAAATCCAACACACCACTTCTCCTTTCCCAGCACTTCAACAGGAATCCCTCTCCTAAGTCTACACCTTTTGTACTTCCTGTCATTTACTTCTTCAGCCCCATAATCTGACACTTTCTGCTATATTTTGAACTTGTTCTACGCTTCCATTTACCTCATCTTTTTTAGCTCAACCGTCAAGCAGTCTATCTCTGAAGTCAGGGAGTTTTCAACACCATAAAAGCTAGTGATCCCCAGTTTTGTCTTCATCTTCCCTACATAATTTGCACTTCCGCATCTCAAGATTAAGTACTCCAGCTGTTCCTGGGAATAGTAATCTTGAACCCTTACATCAATCCAACACTTTCCTTTCACTGGCTACTGTAATGCTTGGCATGCTTTCAATGTGCTCATCTCGTTCAGCCTTTTCTCCACTCTTGCTCATGCTTCCTTGCTGCAGCCAACATTTGTCTTCCATGTAGTGTCTATCTCATCGGAACCCTTCTAATCCCCCATACTCCTAAACTGTCTATGCCTTGAACCCACTTCTTCCGTCCTTTAAGTGCCTCAATAAATGTAATCCTGCACCACATATCATCTCCTTTCTCCTGCAGGTAGCCCCAATAACCGAAATTTGCCGCCGCTAATCTTTCTCGGACATGTAAGCAGCCAAGCCTATCTGTACTACTTTTACTGGCCCTGTAGGGCCCTTGGTATCCTTTTACTCTATGGGCTGTTTCTGACCATTCCAAACCTTTCTCACTTATTATTTCTAACCCATATAGCATACCTGTGACTGGTATTCTCTCCCAAGACACCCTCCCTGTGAATGCTGTATTGAAACGTTTTGCTGCTGTTAGTGTAATTATACTAATGGTTCCGTTTAATTGACATTCTACTTGTTCTTATGACACAGTTTCAAAATAAACCTTTACCTGTAGCTTAATCCTAACACCCAAATTTTCATGATCATCTACCTCTCCTATCTTAATGACCTGTTCATGTCCCTCTGGAACCTTTAACTTTCAAACCTTCCCTTTCTGTCCGTGCCTGTGCATTTTCCCCCATGAACCAAAACCATGACCTTACTCTTTTTCTGGCTCCTGCCCAGCCTCCATTTCTCCCCAGAGTCCCATACTGTTCTGTGTGTATTAAGCAATTCCTCTGAAAAAAAGAGAAAAGCAAAAAGTAAACAAAAAGGAAAAAAAAAAGAAGAAAAACAAGTATAAGTATCCTCTAATCTTCTAACTTAACGCCTCTTCAACTCTCTGAAAACTGTTCATATAAATCACATAACGTGTTGATATGGCACTCGCACATAACAACCTCCATTGAACCATTCTTTTTTTTTAGGAATGGGGATTTGGTTGAGTAGATATGTGCGTTTCCCATTTCAGCTAGGCGACTGGTGCCAAAGGTTGCAGGTTCGAGTCCCGCTCGTTCTGAACATAATATATATATATATATATATATATATATATATATATATATATATATATATATATATATATATATATATTGGGAACCAAATTGGGGGATAAAACACAGCCGACACACAGCTCCGCTCCTTCCCCTATGATCTCCCTAAGACTCACCTTACATTTGACATTTGCATATAAATCTCTCCATACTTTTAAAAACCTGCCCCATTTTTAGCTCAGCTGATTTGTCAGTCAGCTGGGCAATCTGTCATCGAGATTGACTTCAAACTTGGTGGCAATATACCTTAGGTGGGTTTCTACAAGGTTGATTTTTGGATTTTCACTGAATTTTTTGGTTCATTTTTGGGGGAATATTAAAAGAAATCTTCTCCGAAACATCGTTGCCAATTACTTTAAAATGGTATAGGGACTTTTTTTATGCATTTTTGTACTTTTTTTTTTTTTTGCTATTTTCGACTGCTGCTCCAAAACAATCTCTCAGATTGTGCTGAAACTTGATGGATATGTTTTTTTGCGGAAGGGTCACACAAGATTGTTCATCAGGTGGCGTTGATGTGGATCCCTGATTTTTAAGGATTTTTTTTTTTTTTTTTTTGAATTCAGATACCTGTTGGTCAGTGCAATATTCCTATTGTTTACAATGTAAGTAAATGGAAATTGCAATAGTTATTCACATTTTCGACCTCATCTCCAGAAACGTTAACCAGATTCACTTCAAATTTGGTTGGGATGTGTCTTGGGTGGGTCTCTATCAAGTTCCTACAACTGGTCGTGGTCCAGTGATTCTTTTTATTTCTACTGAATTATTATGTTAATTTTGGGGGGAAATCTTAAAAAACGTCTTCTCCAGAACCTCGTCGCCAATTACTTTTAAATTGAATAGGACACTTCTGGGGACCCCCAACCTTTAAGTTGCTCAGGAAGTGGCGCTGTAATGTACAGTAGATGAGTGCCTTTGACCTCGTTTCCAAGGTCACAAGGCACGGTGCATGAAATACACTGTTTATAGGGTAAGTTGAGAACTATTCAGGATAAGATATTCATGTTGCACATGCTTGTTGTACTTAATAAGGGCCAGACTGAGACAGTAGGCGAGTGACCTTGACCTCATTCCCAAGGTGATACGATCACTTGCTCAAATTTTACTGTTCACCTGACAAGTTGAGAGCTATTTGAACTTGACTTTGATGGTGAACATGATGGTTGTCCTGAGCAAAGGCCAGACCTACCAGACAGTACATGGGTGACGCTAACCTCATTCCCAAGGTCACTGGTACCCAGACACTTACATGAATTTTACTTTTCATTTTGTAACCTGAGAACTGTGGAAGGTAGGAGCTTGATGTTGAACTTGTTGGTGGTCCTCTATTCAGGAAAGATTGACACTGTACATTAGTGACCTTGACCTAATTCTCAAGGCCACAGGGCCACTAACATGGATTTGTCTGGTCGCGTGATAACCTGAGAAGTATTTGTACTGTGACTTTGATCTTGTACATGGGGATGGCCCTATATGAAAGTTAGATTCAGAATAGGTCAGTGACCTTGACCTCATTTCCAAGGTCATAGGGTAAGTTAGTTGAGCACAGGACTGTCACAGTCCTCTTATTTTTGCAAGCAGCTGGGTGTTTTTGTTGCTATGGTGTAAATAAAAGGTCATTACAAAATGACATATGGTAGCTCATTTATGGTCACTGCTATCATATGTTTAGAGCGAAAGATGTGAAGCTGGTGCGCAGTGATTCAGGCAACTTTGGATCGATATAACCCATTTATCTTTTTTTATAAGTACATTAAACCTTTACATTTTCTGATTACTTTATATCTATAGATTTGTATCCATAGGGGCCTTTTGCAGGATTGTAACTTTGTAAGCTTTTATAAGATTCTTTCTGACTTAGTAGGACTTTCATAGTCAGCACAATGGTAATGAATAGTCTGAACTTGCCCATTCTTCTCTCCATGGCTAATGATTTCCTGTTCCCTTTGAGGGAACCTTGTCAGCGGCTCAACTGGTTTCCAGGGGTCAAAGACTAATGACTGCAAAGAATGACATGGTTCATTATCACACCCCTAAAAACAAATATCATGCGTTCAGCACTGCTGAAACGTTTCAGTGTAAACAATATTTTGCTCATATAAATTTTATGTTCACACATCTGTTTGTTTTTTTTTTTTTTTTTTTTTTTTGAGCATGTAGCTTAAATATCAAACTTTCCAAAAATATTAAAAAGTGAACTTATAGGTATTCTAAAAAAATGATAAAATACGAAAAAATATTTAAATTTGCGCCACAATTCGACTCGAAGCTCCACCCGGCATACTAAGAGTCAGAGACACAGTTCCAGGGAACCACATGGTCGTACAGTGACAGGTAGGGTGGCAGCATATGCGACAAAAGCTGGAAAGATGTAAAGTTTTCTGCGTGTAGGAGGCACAACACACCTATTCAAGTAAATGATTGAATATGTCACAAATCATAACTTTGATCAGACAATTGAGATGATTTCAGACTTAAAATCTATATTGCATGTAGCAAAGCATATACAAAATGTACTGATGCAGGGCCATGATATCGAAACACAACATTCTTCCATGCAGTAACCAACAGAATGTGTTATGCACGTAGTGTAATTCAAAATATTTGAAAAGGGAATTACCGCCATACACAGTGTTTCTGTCTCAGAACGTTATGTAAGAATTCATGACTGTCCACACTGGGGCCAATGAAGACAAAAGTGGCCATTAGAATGGCCATGTTTGGGTCATATGTTGGATACCTATGGAAGAGAAAAACTAATATTTGATGAAACTTGGCTTGGTGAATGATCATACGAGCAAAAAAAAATCGGACATGTTCAGTGACTTTGAGATGATCATGAAGTTCAATTTACTGATCTGGATAGGTCTTTTGGAGGACTTTTGACACACTTATAATGTTTAATCACAAAAAGCAACAACAACAACAAAGGAGCAAGATGTGTGAATTTTTTTGTAGAGTATTTTGAAAGTAAAAATGGAAAATAGCCCCTAAAATGATCAAAATGGCACAAGGGGTATTTTGGGATAGTTTATTCGATTAATACATAAGAGTTATAGATCTGTATATAACATACGTGAAACATGAAGAGCATGCTAATTTAGTAAATAGTTTTTGAGACGAAATCATTCAGAAATCTTTTCTTTGGAAGAAATTAAGTCAGTTTTGAAACGTTAACCCATAAATCCGTTGTTGTCGGGCATTGTAGATTGAGAAATCAAAAACAATGCTCTGACTTCAAATTGATTTCATTTCACCCATATAAAAAAAATCAGCTACTCTTTTAGCTGCACCCGATGGTGGTAACATTTTAATTACGCAATTCGAAACCTTTCAGATATTTGGGAAAATACCTATTCTACCTAGAAGGTTTTAGATCAGGTAGTATTTTGTTACTCGCCAAATATATATTTTTTTTTTAATAAAAATCCCGAGGCGTCAATGTGTTTATATATAGAAGGCATTTTGAGCATATGCATCAATGTCTGAGTAATAATTAAAATGAAAAAATGCTGTTCACTAACTACATTTTGGTGTTCAAGGTCATCTCAATGTTATATGAAAACCAGATTTTACCGGCCGATGTAACCATATTTTAAACAAGTACATAGCACTATCTAGTGAATCTCAAACCAAGTTACTTCAATCCTATTGTTGTCAGCTTTATGGCTGCGAGACCTGGTCTTTTGATGAACTATGAAATATTGCCATCAGGAGGTTTTGAGATTTACCCAGAAATTCTCACAGAAATCTTCGGGGCCTATATGTGTCACAGCATATATGTATCTGTGTATTCAGACGTTTTTTATCATTATACAGTAAAGTGATGCAATCTCGTAACCAGTTGGTGAACATGATAACGGCACAGTCAGCTGTCCATTCAAGAAGTCGCATTAATAAAAATATGCAACATATCAGTGTGAAATGTAACGCAAACATCGACCAGCTTTTATCTGGTAATGTGTTCATAAACAGCACTTTCAGTAATGATAACATATCAACAGTAGAACAGCTGAAAGAGTTGAGATGTGAAATCGAGGGTACTTGTGTAATCTCAGGCTTCTCCACAGATGTACTCAAATGCATGTACGATTATATATCGACGTCCTGATTTAAACCACTTTTGTACATAATATCAGCCTTCAACTTGTATTTATTTTATATAGTTTATACCCTATTGTACCAGCAACGCCTCACTTGCACAAAATACACTACGTTCTCAGTAAAAGACCTGATATCCATTGTAACGACTGCAACATCACTCACTGTTTAATGAATTGGTTACATTATTTATTTACATTTTGGTGTAATAATTGTGTTTGGAAAGATATAGCTTCTCTTAATGAAGGATTACAGGTTGGTTTTTCCTATCAAATGGTCACAAAACGTTTACTATGGCTTTCGGGGGGGTATACAGGAATGTAATACTAAGCCCGGCATCTATGGAGTTAAAAATGTAAACGGTAACTTGAGCCATTCAGTATCTGACAAGGGTATCTGACAAATATCTAGAAATCTTCCCAACTATACCATATTAAAGATAATCTTCTTTAAAAGAAAATTTAAAGATTTCAAAGGCCTTCATATAATTTATCCAAGCACATTCTACTTCTCCGTCAAATCCAAATTAGATTTTTTTTAAAATTGGCAAATTTAGACCCCAGTCTAAATTTTAAATTATGGTCCTAAATAATCAACATAAAAATAAGAACTGAGACAAATTGCATGCTTTATCCCCAATTTCAACGTCTCTCTCATAGTGCAAGTGTAGCAGATGTACTATATATATTTATGCGATATGTAGCAATATGCAAACCAAACCAGGCATGTTAAGCCTGTGTTTTATGAAAGGTCCTAATGTTATGTAAGAGTAAGACGTGGTATCAGTTTCCTATGCAAAGCATCCTTACACATGGTGGTAAAATATAATCAACTAAAGTATTAGTCATCTATAAACCACAGTCTGCCTGGGGCAAGTATGAAAGACCTTAACCTTCATATTGACAATCATGAGAAAAAAAATTAGAAGAACTCTGGCTAGACCTTCAAATTTATAGGTAATGTAGCCAAACAAGTTAGAACCGATTGATATGCCGGCTTCTCTGATTAACCGGTTTAAAATCACTTTATATTGAAATGAAAGCTGGCTTTCTCTTATCTTTCATTCTTGAAATAAATAATAGCTTATTCTATTCAATCTGTTTCTGGCTTTCACCAATATTGTAAAAAAAAAAAAAGAGTCCAGCCAACATTTACGGCATCATGTTTTACGGTTTTTATTATGTGTCGAATTTCATACATTACTTATAACCCTGTAGGTAGGCAGCACTTACTTAAAAGTGAACAACAAGGACTAAAATAGGGACTAGTTCTACTATCCATTCCAACATCGGTCACATTTTGTACTCACGTGTCATGATCCACTAAAAATTGAAAGAGCAGTATTGTGTTCTAAATGCTTTTCGCAGCAGGAGTTTTGTCGGTAAAACCTACAGGCATATTTGCTGATAAACTTACCGATCTTGTGCAGTGTGCTCATGATGTTTTGGATATAATACTTTTCTTTCAGAAGAATCAGAAACAATGAACAAGGGTATGCAAATATTGTCGTTGGACCAGGCGAACATGGATGGCATCAGTTCTTCCCCTTTGTTGTTATATCAATTATACATGACTAAGTATTGCATTCATACACTTACGACACGGTATGAGTTTACCTTCTTGTTTCAACAATTAATTCGGTGTTTAAATTACCATATTATTGACTTTCATGAGACAGTCAAGCAACAAACCTTTTATAATATGTCATGTGAGTCAGAGGAAATGATTCAGATCTCTTCTAAAGAAACGACGCACCCATATCTGATGGGTATTGCAAACTCTCCCGTTGGCAAAAAACAGATACACTTCTTAGGTTGCAAGGGTGAGTTTGATTATGTATTTTCAATTCAAACACACTCACAGACACAAATTAACTTGACACTTACATATTTTGATATAGTATACAAAAAGTATACGACCAGTAAAATTTATGTGAAGGATGGGTGTTTCCCTGAAAATGCCACATTATTCCAAGATATATATGTACATGATCCCCTTATAATATATTCATCATCACATGAAATGTGCCTAACTTTTACCGTTTTAGGCATGCAAGCCCCAGAATATGACTGCAACTTTTTTTATCAGGTTCTTTACGAAAGACATTATTGTGAGAAACAAAGTAGAATAATGACAAGGAGTTTAGGGAAAGTGGTAATTAATCATTTATTTTCATTATGCATCAGGAGGTCACTGTTCTCAGCACATACGTATGTAGACGGTATCTGGAAAGGAAAAGGATGTTCATCTGTACATAATCTATGTCATGTTTCACAGTCAAGGACTGCAAAGTGTCTGGCACAGAAAACAGTTGGAAAACTGTTTATAAATGCAGCTAAGGTTTCTTTCACGTGTGGAAATGTATTGCATAACACTGGAAGCCATTACACACATGCAGGGTACTTTTATCATATGCTGTTATGGTTTCTTTCTGGCGTAGAAGGATTTAGAATCCGACTTATATTCACGGAATTTGATTTGATATATAGTGGAGATGATTGCAAACTCGTTTATGTTGGAGTCATAGATGTATTCCGTGTTAATAAAGCCAGCTTAAGCAAATATTGTGGGAAGATCTTTGAATTAGATATTTTAACATCTGCCCACAAGGTATTGGTAAAATTAAAAAATAATATGATATCAGGAGTCATTAAGTATGGGCAATTTGCTTTTATGTATTTTATAGATAACCACAGGGAAGAAAGTGTGCTATCATCTTATTTTCACAAACAGAAAGTGAGTAACAACATGTATGCATCTGTAATGCCTGGCAGGCTCAGGCATATTTCACATATTTGGACATATATCGGTTTAAAAGGATCTGTGCTATTCTGTATGAAGAACATTCAGCTCCGTTTATTTTTTCCAGTAACATTCAGTCTCTATGTAGGACATCAACACCATTCAAATATGATAAAAGCAAGATATATGAGAAGGAACACAATATCACTATCAAAATCAATGTTCAAAAACCCTGGTCACATTCTCATTGTCCATCAGTGTTGCTGGTCTTTACATGGTTGGGGACTTTTTCGGCTGCACATTAAATGTGTATCATTACCTTACCAAATGCCAAAGACTGTCATAATTGTAGGTAAAACCATAAAGATAATCTTTACGTTTTCTTTGCACAGCGTTTATCGAGCTCCTGGTCATGAAAAAACCAGGATACACGTATACATTTTTACCTGCCCAGCTTCACAAAGGATAAATATATCATTGACTGAGATGTTTTGGGATGGGCCTAATCATGGCTTATGTCAATATGGGGGACTTCTCATATACAATGAACGACAAAGGAGTAAAAATGTTATTGGTCCATATTGTAATTTATCCCGCCATTGGCCTTATATTAACCACATGGCGCCAAAGCATATGGTAATGTCAGGGTATCAGGCGTTAGTCCTGATTTACTTATATATACAGCAAACAAAAGCAATATTTTTAATTGAGGCTACTTGTACCCTTTGCTATGGAATTTTACGTTACTGCAATACAAATATTTGGATGCAGGCAGGCAGCGCATTTAAAGTTGCAAAAGTCACTCACACCAGGATAGGGAAAACATCGTTAACAGTTGTCAACAAAGCCTGTATTTTTTTATTTGAATCCTTCCCCGTTAAGTATGGTGTAGGTCATTGTATTTTAGATATATCATCATCTGGCGCATTTGTGGGAAAAGTGTCTACAAATTCTAAAACATTTGGTTCCCTTATGATATTCACTCATCCTCGCTGTATGTCATATTTACATGTCAACCAGAAAAGTGTCCATGGAACACCTGCTATCACGTATGGTAAAAACATTGTTGTGAATCTAACATTCAACCATTTATGTGGAGTGCATGCTCTACAGTTGAGTGTGTCTATATTGTCACGTAATATTACCTGTGATATAACTTACATCTCTTTGCACAACGCCTACCTTAAATTACCTTTAGATTCCATACATTGCCGAAAAATATTTTTTCCCAAACAAGATCATACATATAATCTTTGCCTCAGTGGAAGACAAATGGATATGGAAAATCCAGGCATTTATCCTCGCATGCCCATAGCAATGGAGCTTCTGGGCAAAGTAGGATGTCAAAATAAACTGAGCGTTAATTTGCAAAGTTTTTTAGTTGCCTCTTTAGACGACAAATGTCAAATTTCATTCCATTCGCCTTTTAATAGTGACATAGTGTCAACGGGCAGCTACATTTATTGGAAATGGACTGTGTATGACAGGAAATTCAAGTGGTCGTTTGAAGCATTTCCAGCATACTCGGTCCGAAGGCAAAGTGTGCCTATTAAATTCTTTCATCACACGTTTATTCGCATCATTACCCAGCAGAAATCTCTTACCTGTACCGTTACATTGACTTTTAGGATATATGTGCCAGCTTATTCCACTAGGATTGAAGAAGTCGCCTCACTGCTTCTCTTCAACTCTGAGCCAATAATGCATAAACTTTATAAATTGAACAAAATTAAAACGTACAGTTGGATTACTGCTGAAACAGTTTGCAATGAAGGTTTAAGTCACTTACTTGTCCTGGAAACGGAGTGGGAGCTACGAGCTCTTCAGTATGGAACATTGATGTACAGTGGACTGTCTCCCGACAAGGTCTTTACTGCCATTTTGCAGGCATCCATGATATACGTAGGAATTGTTCAACTGCTGGTACATTGTAGTTTTTAAAATTTGTGTCAATCATGCCCAATGGAAGGGTAACATTGGTTTGACAAAATCTACCTTGCAAAACACGACATGGTGATGATGATGATGATAATAATAATAATAATAATAATAATATTAATAATAATAATAATAATAATAATGATAATGATGATCATCCTGAGACACTCCTCTTATATCGTGCGGTATACTATCACATCTGATACGGGTGCCCCCCCCCCCCCTTAAAAAAAATTGATCCGTATGTAGAAAACAAAACAAAAAAAAACTAGACTATGACTTTTATTTGATGTCTACTAAGGGACAGTGATTTTTGAATTTTTGCGTGCCAATATTTTCTGCAAAAACCCATCAATCAACTCTATGTTTTGGTTTTAATTCACTGTATATTTGAAAAAAAATATCGAACTTAAAAAATAACCATTGCAAGTTGCATTCCGCACTCCCGATTAATTGTAAAGAGATCAGAGTTCATAGAATTACCTAGCCATTTAATTGATGTTAATTTGCAACAGTATTTCTTTAGGTTGACTTAGCAAGATTATTTCTACCCACGTGGCGAGTCCTTGTTGTGCTTGTTGATAATGCATTCTGTTATGTTGTTTCATCTCTCCCTCTGTGTGTGTGTGTGTGCATGCATGTCTGTTATCATTAGCAACATGGTATGATTTGATATGATATGATTTGTTTATCATTTTTATGTACACTAGTAACAATGCAAAGTCTCATCAAACATGGTTTTTGCCATCACTGTGTCAGTGCAAAACAAAACTTCAAGTGGTTTGTGGTTTCACTAGTGCTGAGCCCATAAGGATGTACGCCATGCATTGATGACCTGGTTGTCAGTACTGCATGGACCCTGCCCTGTTTCAATTGCAAGTCTGAGCCAATAATACATAAACTTTATACATTGAACAAAATTCAAACGTACAGTTGGATTTCTGCTGAAACAATTTGCAATGAAGGTTTAAGTCACTTACTAGTCCTGGAAACGGAGTGGGAGCTACTAGCTCTTCAGTATGGAACATTGATGTACAGTGGACTGTCTCCCGACAAGGTCTTAACTGCCATTTTGCAGGCATCTATAATTTACGTAGGAATTGTTCAACTGCTGGTACATTGTAGTTTTTAAATTTGTGTCAATCATGCCCAATGGAAGATAACATTGGTTTGATTGCCGCCTCCTTTTTTTCTCCGGTTTCTTTAGTCGTCCCTTTATGCTGATTTACAACACACATTGATAATACAGATCTCTGGAAATGCATTATAAAACCTTGAACTTTAGAATCTTCGAGGTCCAGGCTATAGTATTAGCTCTTAAGGATAAGCTCAGGGTAGTTTCGGGAAAAAATACATATTTCGTCATATTCATGTATCAGCTGCAATCTGTAATCATGCTTTGTATTGGCCACCCATAATTCATCAGTCTTTATTCCAAAAGGTGAATTTTGCACGATTTTCCCATCCGTGTCTGCGTGTTATGGTTTGGCTTTGCACATTGACGTGTCATAACACTAAACCCCGCCCGCAGGAGTCGGCATTTACAGTTGTTTACTTACTGCGAGCTTCCACATTGATCTACCATAATTGTCCGTGGTTAACCGACACATTTGGCGCCAAATTAATTTTCATGATGTCCTGATGTGCATTATTTATAGGTACAGAGGTTTTGTGCATTTTTCTAGCCTCATGTTTGCCGGTTTTGAAACATAATAGTTCGCAATGCATTTAACTGGCAATGGGCGATAATTAATGATGTAAACAATCCCCAATAACAGTTGACACTCAAGACTACCATATTTTGTTAAAAAACGTATATAAATCCTCATACTCTTTTTGAACAAATTATAGCTTATAAAGAACTTTACTACGCTCGTTATTTTGTGTATAAACTCCAAAATCATTTGTTTACAAGTGACTGAGCCACCATTTTGTCACTTTGCACACAAGATGAAGATACCGTATTACCAACACAACGAAACTTACAAGAAATATACGCAAACTTTGTTTGGCCCAGTCGCATTTTTTTTCCTTGTGTTTTTGCATAAATTGATGAATTAACAGTAGTCAGTAGATATGAATGAAAGTGGATCTGTTGGTGGTGCGTGTTGTGTGGCTGTGAACGTAACACTGACGATCTCCATTCGCTAAGCACTGTTTATTTACACAGGCTTTTGCAATGCAAAAGTTTTCTGTGGACTGTAATAAAGAGTTGGTGGGGGGGGGGGCTTAATTATTTTATTGACTTTAAATGACTAAACGTCCATTTCTTCCATTTCTTCAAATGCCTGGTTTGGAGGCCAATGTATGATCGATGCATTTCGTACGCTTGGCCTTTGTGCTGATGTAGTTTTTGCTTGCGTGGTATATACAGGCACAGGCATTCTCCAGCTTTTGACTGACCAAAATAGTATCTGTGCATTATGCAAATTTTTGCCGGGCTTTGTATCTTAGGATCAATGTGAACCAAGTCCGAAGTAACGGAATTCCCATATTGACCTCGATGAATTGTTCCCCTTTGCCAGTCAGTGGTTACCCTGCAACGAAGTTGTCAATCATCTTAGTGAGCCTGCCATATAAGGGTTAACCAATCAGCAGACCAGTTATGAAACCACGCTTGCTACAGCACATGTTGAGTCTGACACAGTACTCAGAATTTTTAACAAAAACTTCATAAATTGCGCTCATTTCAAGTATGATTAATCAACGGCCTCATGGTAATCAAGAAAGCAAACAATGCTTACGGATTATAGAGTTGTAAAACTGGGAAAAACCGCGAGTAAATGCCTGTTATCCTTTCAAAGACGGCTTGACCTTTGAACTCATTTTCCATACGATCATTTCACAACAACATGCCAAACTTTCATCTTTTACAGGTTTGCTTGAAACAAAATATCTAGTGTTCGCCAATGTCACACCAAAGAGTTGAACTTAAAAAGCGGGTCTTAGATCATTTGTACGAGGCCTGGTTCTTTCACAGTACGAAGAAATTGGAAATCCTATGATGTGTAAATCGAGTGTCATCACTTCAATTTCAGACCACTACAGCTCATGAACGGCGCGAAGGACGGGAAAAAACAAAACACACTTTTGAGGATAGGTTTTGGAAGATTATTTTATGTAGTACCATAGCTGAAAAAGTTGAATCAACACTATCGAAAAGAACGAATGCTATCTTTGCACAATTGCTGCCTAAACACATAGAAAAGTACGTAATTGAAAATAGTGTCATTTGATTCGGTGCCAGGTTTATTTTTGCAGAAATGTTTACTTTATGGGGGTAAATATGATATATAATTTGTTTATTCGAGATTCTGAAGAGGTACCTAACCCTGAGCTTATCCTCAATGTCAACAATATATGCAAAAAGCCTGCACAATTACTATTGAATATCTGATAAACCACTTCAGGTAAATTCAAACAAAGATGCTGATGAAATTATAATCCCTTTAGCAAATTTAATATAACTCCAGCTTTCGCTGGCCCATAAATATGCACAACTCAATAGTTTTGGCAGTAGATCCATTTCACTTCAGTGCACGTGTTTGTCTAGCTGCAACCTCTTTCAACTGCTCTTGCAACATATTTAGAATAAGAGACAAAGACATCCCTATACGTTTTTGTAGGTCACCGAGCGACAACATGTTATAATTTCTTATCTAGTCCTTACATGCTGGCCGATGATCGATTGTGCATTTCAAAATACGTCATAATGCTCCATTTTCGATGCAAACTCTGTTGTATGGTTTCCCACAAAGATGTCTTCAGCAAGCTTTTGGAGTTTTTGGTCTGTTTGAGAAAGTACATCTTTCATAGAGCCATTTAAAACAAATGGTGCCGGATCTTCCCAGAATTTTTTCATGACAATTCACTTTTGAAAACATATAGCTCAGGAATGCAAAGGAAATGGTTCATTGAATATTTTGTGAGAACAAAATATGTGGCTTCTTGGGTTCTTCAGGGCTTGCTTCCGTGAAGGCATCACTTTCAACAGGCAAGCTCCTTGAACTAACATTATTGTGCTGAAGACAGTCACATTCCAACAGACATGTGATCGGTCGGTAGTACCCATTTTGATCTATGCTTGGTAGCCACTAGCAATCATGCTGCTATATGTTAGCCTAGGTTATTCATTCCAGCCCACCATATCAAGGCAATCTTCATCTTAGTGCAATGAATTAATGCATCATACTTCAAAAAACTAAACGTTAAAATGTTTGCTTGCCATTTGTATTTATGAGTTTGAGCCCACATATGCTAAAAATCATTATGACTTACACGAAGCCTCGTCCTCGGTCGTCATAACTAAGTTTACTTGTATAAAATGATCAGAAATACAAGGGTACATTTGCATAAAGTATTTTTGCCGCACACAAAGATGAGCCTTCGAAAGGAAAAATGGAACAAAATGCATATGCTGGGCCAATTAAGAAATATTCCTGGCTATTTGTGCATGTACAATAAAGACGTCCCACTTAAATTGAACAAAATGCCCATATATATATATCAAACAAAAAGAATATAAACACTGAGGCATCCATTTTTATCAGAATTATTTACTGAAAGATAGAAAACCTGTGGCAGTAATATAATCCATGTATCCTGACGTATTAATATGCTTTCCGTTCTGTGATGTGTTGTTAAAACATCAAATACGGGGGGGGGGGGGGGGGGGGCGCAGGCAAAAAGGTGGGAAGGGGCAATCCCTACGTGTACACCTAAGGCAGACTATAGGATGAATCCACAACCAGTCTTGCTCTTTTTCTTCTCAAATGTTGCATGAACAGCGAAAAAAACGGGTCATGTCAAATATCAGTGTTTTTTTCCTCCAATTGAAATAACATATTTTAACATTTACTTTTACTTTGTACAACTGCAGATGGTTGCATAAATGATGAGCATTTTGGGTTAACTTGAGGAGAACAAAAAATTGTTCCTTCGAGGAGAAACTTTAAATAAATACCTTATCCTGTGTGGGTTCCTAGGGCTGGATGTAGATGACATTTTTGCAAACTTCATAATAAAAAACGGCAAGTACACCCCTTGTGTTCGATAACTGATTATTTTACTTAACACGATGGGTGACCTGACAGCAAATGCAATTTCACACTGGAATCAGGATAAGGAGCTACTATCGAAGCTGCTAACTGCTGGAGCAGTAGATAGAGGGGAAAGCTTGCTAACAGGGGGGGGGGGAGGTATTATGTCTGAATTCCTGAGCCACGGATGATGGTAACCTACCATTGCTAAATTCACGATGTGTGATGCCTATAAGCTATGATATGTCCTATCCTTGTCTCAACACCATCAAAGTGGGCTTTTACCTGCGAGAAAATGTCTTTGGGACATCATTATGATGTCTTCAGTCACGTGAAAAAGAAGCTCTCCTCCCAGTACGCCTTTTTGTTCACAACTGCCATTTTGTTTTTGCTGGCAGGGATACAGTATGGTGCAGTGACTTATGTACTTCTTTGCCCCTTCATGTTAAAACCGACTTCCATAACTACAATACTGGCTATGATCATTTGTGTCAATATTGAAAGCAAGAAGTATTTTTTATTACTAGCGCATGTTTGGTCAAAAAAACAAAAAACAAAAAACAAAAAACCCAAAACAAAATATATATTTACACACACACATACACACACATATATATATATATATATGTATATATATAGGGACTGCCGCACACATATTATGCTGACGGCAGCAGATTGTAAAACTGACGAGAGGTCGAGACTTCTAACCCCGCTAGGCTTCACTTTTCAGGCACAGATAGTGCCCTTCGCAGAAAAACTAGCATTCTTGTATTTCTTTGTTTAAAAGCAAGCACTTTTGAGTCACAAATTTTCTTTGAATGCTACTGACTGACATATTAATTTCTTACCCAAATATATGACCTTTGTCACCAAACAGTCCGCTGTGATGATGCAGGTGGCCTGTGTAAACTGGTGCTGTTGTCAAAGAGTGAAAATAATGAATACTTATAAAATTCACGTAGCACTTCCTTCTCACAGAAAAGCTCACAATCTGTGTTTGGAATTCTTTGACTATGATTTTTATTAATATTTGTAAAGCACCAAGTTCTATCCAAATTTGCTTATTTAAGAAGAGTTACAAATCTCTTACAGACATCTCAATGTGAGTTCATTCCTCCAGCTTCACTACTCCCTACAGGTTACATTTGATAGGTATCTAGTTGTAATTAATTCTAGCTATCAGTAGGCAACCCGGCCACAGTGTGCCAACTGCTCCGATGCATATGCAGGAGGTGGACAGCTAGACTTCGACTGTAGGTGAAGATGTACAACATTATAGCGATTTAAGTCCCAATGGAGGTTTAGTATCGTCATAACTCGAGGCTGGTAGTAATTTGACAGTGAGGACTTTCACTGTTATTATTAGGTATTGCACACCTCTTGTTGATACGCAGAACACCTGTGTATGCAATTTCCTGTGAAAGGCCACTGCTAATTTGATAATGTTGACCCTTTCGCATCACATGGCACCCTGGTTGAACAGCACCAAACCCAAGATATCTGTATCTATGTGAAATGGAAGAGGATTAAAACATACCATCCTGAAGCATATCACAGTATAAAAAGGATGCGGGTATACCAACAGAAACCTTATGCTTGATGCAGTGAATGGTGCCAGATATGACTCCCAAAAGTTGCATAATGGTGACATTCGCATTGCTCCATGAAGAAAAAGATATTCAATGTAAGCATATTTGAAGGATATTACAAGTGTTATTCTTACGTTTTACTCCCCGATATTCCAAGAAAGTGCATAACTAATGTTCAAAGCTTAACTTTAACTACTGAACAGAAAGGAGCATGCATGAACACGTGTAAAGGCTAATTGAGGTTTAGCACATTGACATTATTGGTACAGATAGTGTTGACGTCAAAGGTTTTGCGAACCAAGTGACAGGAACTGGACTGGCATTGCAGAAAGCGAGGTTCCAGACTCAGTGGTCATATGTTAAGATTACAATTCGCTGATTATAGTACATGCTCGTAAAATCCTCCATGGCACCCACAGCGAAACAGTGATCTAGGTCTCAGAAATGTACTCATAAGCCGGCTTATGAGTACATTTGTATTGCGAAAAGCCTGTCAATTTCCTCTTTGGATAAGAACATCACTTACCGACATTCACATCTGAAGTTCGCATAAGGCAATAATTCAAACGATAACCTAAAAGAACTCTAATTATACTTACCAAGACTGAATAATTTACCAAGTTTCAAGTTCAAATTCTTTATTTGACAATTTCGGCCCTCCAGGGGCCAACAGTTACATGGAAAATTCCATGGCGTCATCTATAGGCACAAGTCAAAACTACCTAAAACTACAATGCTCAATACAGTACAATACAAGGAACAATTTACAGGAATATATACATATATAAATTACCTCGCATGCCACCAATGATTTATTGTTTTCTTTCCTGGAAACTGGTCTATACATAGCTCCCAAGCACTTTTAATAATTTCTGGCTTGAGTTAAACATGTAGAATACCCTCTGTTCTCGGTTCATTTGATTAAACAAAGTTGATTCATTCTGACATTGTAATAGTAGTTCTTGCCTAGATACTACATGTTTGTTACATTAAAAAAATAAATGGTACTCATCATCAACCTGCCCCATATCACAGTGTTGACACAATCTGTCCTCAACTAGTGTACCATTATGCCTGCCCCATTCTATTTGTAATTTATAAGCACTTTTCCTTAGGTTGGCTAAGGCAGCTCTATGCTGTGGATTTCTAATTACATCTAAATATTCTTCATAGCAGAACTTATTTTACACACTCTATAGAGTCTTAGTTTGTTCCCCCTGAAATCATCATCTTTACTTTTATTCATTGTATTGTGCCAGAGTTTATTAAACTGTTCTTTTATTGTATCACCAACAGTCCTCCAATTATGTTTGTTTATTCGGGCATCAAAATTGGAAAGAACAGCCTCAATATTCTCTCAATATAACTTGTACATGCCACTCAGAACAGTACTCTTGCAATTTATCCAATTGCGCTTGTAATCTGATGGGGCAAGTTGATAACAATACCAAATCATCAGCATGCATCAGACAATTGACATGATAATTTGATAGTTTATGAGTTCCTTCATCAACACCGAGGGCACATGGAAGTTCATTGATAAAAAGATTGAACAAGACTGGACTCAATATATCTCCCTGTTAAACCCCAATATTGGTTTTAAACATTTCAGTCCTACGATCATTGATTTTTAGACTGGTTTCTACATCAGCATACGTGATCTTGATAATATTGTAAAAATTTTCCCCAAATGCTTATCAGTTGGAGCTTATATAAAAGGCCTACTCTCCAAACATTGTCAAACGCTTTCTGGAAGTCTATGAAGCAGGCATATAGTTTCTCTTTTGCTCTTTTTATGTATTTTTCAAAAAGTGTTCTGAAAACAAAACTATGGTCCACAGTACGTGCACTCCGTTTAGTTGAGATCTGGTACTCATGTATAATTTTGTGTTCTTCTACAAATTTATTCAATTTTATTTTCAAATCTTATGACACAGAGGACTGCCTACAGTCCAAGCCCTTTTTGGTATGGCGCTTGATTTTCCCTTAGGCATCCCCATCATTGGCCTTGACTTCTTAATAGTACTAGCGATGGTTAATTTCCTTGGGTACGTCAACTTTCACGGCATTATCGTGAGCGGAGCTAAGTTACTCATTTATGCTCT